>JZLH01S0130770.1:0-16274 GCA_001188425.1 Eucidaris tribuloides
ATAAATATAAACTCCTCAAAAAAAGTTTGGAAATCTGAGTTTGATCGGTTATATCTCCCGTTTTATAGTAAAAATCATTGCAAGTTTGGTATCATCGGAAAGGATATTTAATTGTCTTTAACATGATACCCTAGTTATTATGATTATGCAATCAGGGAAAGGGCGGTTTTTTTAAAATGTGGTGTAAAGTGTAAATTGAAAAGCTGCAAAATGACCCAAGTTCGGTAAGTCACTCAATTTTTTGTTATTGATGAGTGAGTTCCCCAGTGTCTCTTTGTATGGTTGGTATGCATTCCAATGTGAACACTGACATAGATTAAAACAAACACCAGCACAAGTAAGCTAACAACAACAACAACAAAAACAAAAAACAAAAAGTGAAAAAATGAACAAACAAACATGTATGGGCATTTAAAAACTTGACATAAGGCATTTAATGTCACAGACCTTTCATTACATTAACACAACAAAGTAATAAGAAAAACTGGCAGGAGCTTGATTTGCATGGATTTTCTCAGAGAGATGGTATCATAAGAATCGACTGGCCTGCATGCAGTCCAGATCTCAACCCCATTGAACATTTATGGGAACAACTCGGGCGGGATGCACGATAGAGAGTCACAAATGCAACGACATTGGGTGGTCTGCGTCAATTACTGATTGACGAGTAGAATGCCATTCCACAGCAACGAATCGCAACGCTCATCAACAGCATGGGAAGCGGTACCAGGCGGTGGTGCAGGCACGTGGGTCGTCCACCCGATACTAAACTCTCTTTATGTCATTAAAATCAATGAACATTGATGAAATCAAAGATTCACGTGAATAAAAACATGAAAATCCATGCAAATCAAGCCCCTGTAACTGTTTTGTTACTTTGTTGTGTTAACGTGGTGAAAGTTCTGTGAGATTAAATGTCTTATGTCCAGTTTTTAAATGCCCACACATGTTTGTCTGTTTTTTTTTACTTTTTGTTGTTGTTGTTTGCTCACTTGTGCAGGCGTTTGTTTCAATCCATGCCAATGTTCATATTAGAGTGCAAACAACCGAAGAGACATTGGGAAACTCACTCATCAACAACAACAAAAATTGGGTGACTTACCAAACTTGGGTCATTTTGCAGCTTTTTAATTTACACTTTACACCACATTTTAAGATACCGCCCTTTCCCTGATGGCATAATCATAATAACTAGGGTATCATTTTATAGAACATTAAATAACCTTTCCGATGATACCAAACTTGCAATGATTTTTACTATAAAACGGGAGATATAACCGATCAAACTCAGATTTCCAAACTTTTTTTGAGGAGTTTATATATATATATATATAACTTATTTGTCTAACACTCTCCTGCGGAGTAAGTTTCTTATTTCGCCTTCGCGGTATTCCTTAAAAAATTCTGTTTGAATCCTTTGATCTGACTTCCTCAGTGAAAGGCTGGACTCACAGATCAGGCGAAACCAGCCTGACCGCACCACACGCCCGGGATACGACCGTTGACAGGCCTGGAAAGACTACCCTAGCGTTTATTGTTGATCGTTACCGCTCGCGCGATGTCGGCCATCAACTGTTGTCTGGCAACTAGGCGCAGGCGCCTTCCAGGCCGTTTCAGCTACGGCGCCACCTTTCATCCTGTCTACCAAGACATTTACAGCAGCTTAGATAACGCGAGGCAGCACAGTGATTACGTTAGCCAGGGAGCAAGACGTGTTTTTTAGCCGCACGGAGTCGTGTTGCTAGAAGAACGCGAATCATTTTTGTTTTTTAAACCGACCTCTTGTCGCCCACAGCTAGCAGCCCGCCACGTGACCGCAGGGGCGGGAGGCCCCATCCCGCCCAGCGGCGACGGACAGGCCGAGCGGCCGCCAAAGAGCCAGTGCCCGCGCGCCGCCCGATTTAGGCGCGGCCCGCCTGGCAAACTGCTCCCCCTACGCCCCACCTGGCCTCACCCTGATGAGAGTGTGTGCTACTACCTGTTCGTAATTGTTAACCTCTCCTAGCGGAGTAAGTGTTTTAGCCTTCTCGGTATTGCTTAAAAATTTCAACAAATTTTGATCCCGTTGGATCATGAGTCTTCCAGGAAAGGCTGTATGACAATCAGGAAACAGGCCTGTATGAACCGACGGGATAGACGTTGACGCTAGAAAGACTACGTTTATTGGATGTTACGCGCGGTCGCTCGACGCTGCGATGTCGCATTCACTTGTCCGTTCGGCAACGCACCGTTTCACTACGGCCCGCCGCCGACACTAGCCCACCCGGAGCCAACTTCATCTGTTCAAAAAATCATCTTAACCAGGATTAGTTCACGTGATCTCGCTCTAGCCGAGGGAGCAGCACGTGCTGTTTTTAGCACCGTCTGTTTCAGACAACGTCACCGCGGGACGCGCGACCCGGGAATCGATGTTTGGTTTTTCTAACATGACTTCCCACACTGTATGATGAAAAGTGTTGCTAACGCTTTTTGTCTGCCATACACTCGCTCCTGCCGGAAGTAAGTGTTTTATTTAGCCTTCGTGGTATTGTTAAGAATTACATGTTTGATCCTTGAGATCTGCACTTCCAGGAATAGGCTGGACTACAATCGAGAAAAGGCTGATGGACCACGGAATCAGACCGTTAGACGCGCTAGGAAATGACTGAGCGTTTATTGTGATTACGCGCTCGGAGCCGCATGTCCATCTACTTGTCTTGGCCAACGCGTTTCATCTACGGCCCAACTTTCATCTGTTCAAAAGACCTTTTAACCAGGTTAGTCCGGCTGATTCGTCTAGCGCAGGACACGTGTTTTTTTAGCACGTCCTGTTCAAAACGACATCATCTTCTGTTTTTAACATCCCTTGCCAAGATCACCTGGGCTAACTGATCGAAGAGTGTGTGCTAACCTGTTTGTTTCATCCGTCACCGCGAACGACTCTCATGCTGCCGGGGATCCGTTAAGTGTTCACTGGCCTTCGCCGGTATTCTAAAACAGCTTACATTTTGATCCCGTTGGGATCTGGACTTCAGGACACACACACATGATCAAGATCGAGGAAAAAAGGTGGATGACCACGGGAATAGACCGTCGACGCTAGGACAAGCGACTAGCGGCGTGTCAGTTGTGATCGTTACCGCGCTCTGAGCAGAACCAGGACTGACCAGTAGGGTGGCTCGTGAGGAGGAGCTCGCCCGGCGAGGGGGCGGCGTTACGGCATGTTCACTTGTCTTTGGGCAACGGCGGTGTCACTACTGACAACTTTCACTCGTGTTCATAGATCATTCTAACAGGTTTATACGCGTGATTCGTCATAGCCAGGAGCAGAACGTGTTTTTTAGCCGCACGTCCTGTTTCAGACAACGACATCATTGGGGGTTTTTAAATCTTCCACAACGCCTGGCTACTAGAAAGTGTGTGCAACCTGTTTTGTTACACTCTCCCTGCCTGGATGTGAAGCTGTTGTGACATGCCTTCCGTCGGGTAATTTTAATATTTAATATTTTGATCCATGATCTGAGCCATTCCAGGAAGGCTGGATGAACAATCAGGAAATCGCTGCATTGACCAGCGGAATCAGATCGTTGACCCGAGCTAAGGAAAAGACTAGCGTCTTATTTGTGATTTACGCGCTGGTCCGTGCGCGATGCTCGCACTCAAACTTGTCTTGGCAACGCGTTTCACGATAACGCAAAACAAAAAAAACTTTCATACTGCATCAACGACCATTTAACAAGGTTATACGGTGATTCGTGTTGTAAAGCGTTTAATGCATTCGTATTTAACCCAATTATACTATAGTATTCTATCATTCATCATCACAGTATTAAGTTAACTTTGACCCTTCCTCACAGTAAAAATTCTGAAACACATACTAGTTTATGCAATTTTGAGCTGTCAAAAAGGGTAATGTTCATTTATTGCTCGTTTACACATCGTGTAAGCGGATACCATAGCAGAAACAGAAAGCTTATTTGAAATCGCTCTTACGATATAAGTGTACGGATTTTCAAAAATGCACACTTTTGAAATTCAAATTAAAATTTCTGAGACGCAAACGCCAAAAAATGGAAGTAAGTTATTTTCCACGATTCTATTCGACGTTACTATGATTTTAAACATACTGGTGACGACATTGGGTTTCTTTTTTTTTCTTTTTTGGTGTTTGTTTTGTTTCGTTTTTTAAATTTAATTTCACTTCACGTCATTTATTTTATTTTTCATTTCCAACATAAACATGATAAGTAAATGTGATTACACGATCATATACACACCTTATACCATATGTGTTATACATGTACTTTGTCATTGATAACATTATTTACATTGTATCTGTCGTTTTTTATACAATCAGCAAATATTCCCCAAAATCATTAGAATGAAATATTAAGTATAATTGACAATACACAATGACGCCCTTCATCCTTTATATTTCAACGATAATAAACGGAAATTGCATTATTTACACTTCTTCTCAAATCAGCAAATTACTCAAGAATATAAGTCCATGACAGTGAATTTAATTCAAAATACATGGTGACACCATTCGTCAGATTTCAATTAACATTATAATATGATACGGGAATTTCGATATCTCGTAATTACACAAAAGAAGGCCATAATCAGGGTTTAGATTGTCAGTGTTTCCGTCCTTGCTATTAACGAGACTCCCACGGCTATGAAAGGCTGAGCGCACCTTGAAAAGAAACCGGAAAACAGAAATAGTTTGTCGTTGCGATTATAATGTTTATTCATAACGGAAGCTGTTTTTAGCAGAAATAATTCAGAGAATACTTTCTTGCCATGCTATGGATATGATATTTCATTGCATAAAACATGATGTTGTTATTATAAAGCAAAAACTTGTGTTGAATCAGATTTGAGAATGTCGTTTGAATATCATGACTTTATATACAAACATTTCTGAGCAATTCCTTGCAAGAAGTGATTGCTGAAGAATCACGGTGGAGAGATTCCATTTCATAGTTGATACCCTCTTCTTCCCATCACCTTGTGCTAATATTTAAATAATGCAAACACTGTTTTCCTTAGCTACGTATTTATACTTACTTCCGGATTAAGAAGGCAGTAAAACACGAAAACAAGAATTCCCTGCAAAGGAAATGAAAAAAATATTATTTTAACTGATGAAAACCCTTTGTTAAAAAGATAACAATTAAATTAAATTTTACCACAACACTTTGATTCCAGAATCTTAATTTATGTTCTAAATCAATAAATTTCATTTGGTTTGTTGTTCTCGTCATATGCATGAATGGGCACTCAGCCGGAATGGAATAATCTTAGAAATTATGTAGTTTTAATTTTATTGCCGATTACAAATCGGTTACTATTATCCTTTTTAAGCACAATCAAGGCTATTTTGTGCATTCTTTTCTCGTAATGCCAAAGAAAGATAAGTTAGAAAGCCGGTATTTTAGTCATTAGCTAGAATTTAAGTACCTTTGAATAAAGAGATTTGTTAAAGCATCACTTCCAGGAACCATCTTGAAAAGGCGCCAATGATCAAAGAGGAAAAGGTGATTTTATTGCAGAAAAATTTGATAACAGTACCTGTACTTATGATAATCTTTCAAACGATATGATCAATTGCAAACATTTACTGCAATATACCTATATCAAGGACACTCCACCAACCTGTGTCATGTTGCACACGAGAAACGCGTAATCGAATTCCAGTATGCTCTTGATTGTGAACAAGGCGTGAAAGACCCAGGTCAGAACCGGCATTAGAGCGAGGACACACGAAGATGGTAGAATCAATCTAAGAATTGAAAAGATATGAGAGACAGCATTTTAGGAATTTCCGACATTTAATCCGGCGACAATTGCTTCGACGATTATTTCAGGCACTAACCCTGGGCCCTGAACTCAACCCTAACCATATTCTGATCTGGAAACCCAATGGCATTCCTAACCCTAACTCTTTGTCTTCTGAGATATTGTCACTGGAGCAACTGTCGCAGGGGCAAATGTCGGATCACCCATTTTAGATATGAAGAATTGCTATGAATTATTCCAAAGAGATGGACAACTCGAGATATTATGAGGGTAACCAACGTTGATAATTCACGCCATACCGCTGGCATTTTCCTGGACTTCTCTAAGGCCTTTGATACCATTGACCACGAAATATTACTTTACAAATTATTCCATTACGTTATCAGAGGAAAGGCCTTCGAGTGGTTCAGGAGTTACCTTACAAATCGCAAACAATTCGTTTTTCTTAATGGCCATGAATCACAACTGAAACCTTTTTCTTGTGGAGTACCACAAGGTTCCCTTCTTGGCCCATTACTCTTTTTATTAATGATTTCAGGAATTGCTCTCATGAATTATCGTTTATTTTATTTGCAGACGATTCAAATATTTTCTTTTCACATCGTGACCCTGAAACTTTACTAGATACCCTACATCGAGAACTGAAATTGGTATTAAAATGGATCCACACTAACAAGCTTTCCCTTAATATAGACAAAACAAACTACATATTATTCAGCAACACAATAAATAAACTTCCGGGTCATGTACTACTCAATAACTCAAATCTAACGGAAGTCAATTCAACTAAATTCTTAGGCATCCTCATAGATAATAAATTATCATGGAACCTCCACATTAACAATTTGAACAAAATTTTATCTAAAAACATTAGAGTAATTGGAAAACTCAGAAGCGTATTCCCTACCTTTATACTTCATTCGATGTACTCAACACTGATATTGCCATATCTAAACTATGGAATTCTGACCTGGGGCAATAGTTCACAATTTCTAATTAATAAATTGATACTTGCACAAAAACGTGCTGTCAGAGTAATTAATCATGCCGGCTATCGTTCCCATACAAATCTATTATTTTATACCAGAAACTTTTGAAATTCTTAACTGCATCTATTACAAGTACAATTTGGGCATATTCATGTATCAATTATCAAAAGAAATTACCGAGTGCTATTATGTCTTTTATTTGTCTTAAATAATGAATTCATTCCTACCCTACTAGACAATGTCACTATTATCATTTACCACGTACCCGTACTGTCTTTGCGCAGAACACTATTATTTTCCAAGGACCCAAAATTTTAGAACGACCTTTCACCTCATCTAATTCAATCTCCTTCACTCACTGCCTTCAAACGGAATTTGAAATTAACTTTAATGCAAACCTATTGTGCTGAAGACGGTTAATTTACTATCCGCTTTGAAATATATATTTTATTATTGATATTGTTAATACACCTTCTAATCTCTCAAAAAATACAATCCACAGACATCTCTTGTGTTGCACCTCTCATTAACCTTCGTTGATGTCTGATTCCTCTTGATTGAATGTCGAAATTAATAATCCTGCTGGTGTTGCATACCCTTAGAGATGACTGGATGGGGGATCGGATGGGTGCGGCTGGCGTCTTGGTCGTTTTTGTTTTAACCTCTTTTTCATTAAATTGTTTAGTATTACCACAAATATAACTTTATAGTGACTGCAGTTAAAGTGTAAAAGATGACTGCGCAATATTGTTTTGCACCCAGAGCTGGTGCCTCGTCTGTGTCACCTCATTTGCTCGTGCTTGCGGTTTGTTTTAAAATACCAGTCTTATAAATTATTCACATTGTGCAACGAAGTATGCATCCTATGTAACCATGGTTGCCACAATCCATGATCCTTGGCTGTTGAGGGTTCTCACGTAATGTCACGATGGAGTGTGAGCAGTGGTGCGTCCGCGCATTGTACCATATCAATTGTTTGTGCGCGTGTTTTTCCCCCTCCATCGTGACTGCCTGTGGGAGCGCTCTCCTGCACATGAAGTTCCATTGTATTGCTATCCATCGAACTTCCCAGAAATATTTATTTATTTATTTATTTATGTTATATTATTTAACCTAATATTTTACCGTGTCCCATATTAAAATCGACATTTTTTTCAGTTTGGGACCTATAAATTACAAGTTTTACTTTTTATTAGGTTCCTTCATATTTTTTCACCTTGTTTTAGTTTGTCATCAATTTAAAGCACGAATGATAAGTAAACACGCTTTTTGTTTTATATTTATTTTGTTTAATTATATAAGTCGACGTGCATGCAACCAGATGCACTCTGTATTACCTTATTATTATTTTTTTATTACGTAAGTATCAATTCAAATATTTCTGTCATCTACATGTATTTATATCGCCGTTTAATTGCTCAAATGAATTGGAATATGGAGTTTAAAAATTTTCATTATCATATTGTGTATCTCATATTGTTTTATGTGTTATTGTAAAAATGTGAAAATACGGAAATAAAATTGAATTGAATTGAATTGTTTACTGGTTGCTCGTTAACCAAACAGCAGTAGACTCAAAGGCACCTTTAAACAAAGTTTCGAGGAAACAACCAATATGAATTGATGTCAGTCTTCATGTTATACTGTCTCTGATAAGGCATAAAACTGGAGCTCTGAAATAAGTGCTTCAACTATTTGAGTGCTTAAAAGCGTAAAAATATATAAGTGATTGGTTGTAGCATATCCACATACCCACTTTCCCTGCAGACTGCAGCTGTGTTACTATTCAGATTCCGCAAGTGACGCATTTTATCCCATCTACCCCAACTACCCCCGTCCCTTCCCCAAATCCGTTATTTCACCTGTGTCTTCAGACATGTCGGATAAATCCCTTTCAAACAGTTTTAATGAACTGGACTGGCTGGTCACAATATTTCATGGTTCCACTGTCAAGAAATAAGAATCAACCCCATATTGTGTTCGTATTGTTGTTTTTCCCCCTTTCTTTCAATTGCTTTTGATTCATGTCTACGCACAAACAGAAACGTCTTAAAATAATTTCACTGGAAAGACGTTTTTCAAAACGTTTTGGATAGGAATGAATTAGATAACTTTCACCTTGATTGGTCAGTCAGCTTGTCCATCCAGAGGGAATAGTTTTCATCATCCGGGCACTTTTGTTCCATCTTGACAAGCAGCACTGCTGTGACAATTGCCAGGGTGAGGTTGACCTTAACAATAAAGGCGAGAAGAGAACAATCAAGTTCAGGCTCCAGTTTCGTTTAAACCATATCCGCTAAAAACAAGTAAAGTGCATCAACATGACCAAGATCAAAGTAAACACGAATGGTAAGTCAAGACAGACACAACTATACAAAATACAGTGAGCAATAATGAAAGTATCAAAACCATAGTACATATATAAGGAAATGCAAAGACTGCTAAGTAAATAAAGCCTTTTGGATCCGTGGTTAAAGTGATGGGCTAAAATTGTGGAGCTTCAATTTAAAAAAAAAATGTCAAATTTTGATTTCTGAGCTACGTAATAGTGTTCAAATGGACAAATAAACACCCAAGAATACAAAAGTTTGAAAAGTTATGTTGCCAATGGCAAGGTATGCATGAATAAACAATTTCTACTCCGGTGGATGATAAAATAACCTAGATCTGCATGCAGTAAGTCTATGGGGAAAAATGGGCAGGTGAATCTGGCCAATTTGAATGGTTGTAGATTTTCACTTTTTTAAAGCACTAAATCATCATTTTGAAATACAATTTTTGAGGGCGTCATTTTTAGACCTTTTGAAATATTTATCCATTGTTTGTTGGTTGTCGTCTGCTGTTGTTGTTGTTTTCTTGGGGAGGTTACAGTGTCAATGACGGGTCGTTTTACATATTTAAATAAGCTTACCAATAGCGCCAGCACTATGGTGGCAATGAATATCCAATACACCATTTCTGTTTCTACCAACCAGCAACTGTGTGTCAAAAATATAAATAGGTAATATGAAACAAATTATTACACGTCTCATTGATATCACATGCAATAAAACGTCAACGTTTTGATGGCTCACAATAGACGTCCTTGAATACGGTTTGTTCAACTCGTGCTAGATCTGTAGCTTTTAGCAAAATGATTGATTAAGTGTAACATACGCTATGAAATTAAAAAAGCCCTTTGATAGATTTCTAACAACTGGCCTCGTTCCTGGATAGCTACCAGTCAAATACTTCAGGTTTTCAAGTTTTATGATTATCATGCTTACTGAAATTCCGATGAATGTACATTGTACATGAGATGAATGAATTATCTAAGAAGAAATACCCATGATTTTTTTTTTAAGATTTCCGTATTGTATACGAGCTCTCGCTATATATTGCATCTGTCATTCTGCCTATATAGTAAGTATTGAATCATGATCAACGTCTAGGCTGTATTATTAAACATTGACAGGTTCAGATCACGAACTTCATGTGTACATTTAATGATCCGCGATCCTCTATTCAAATGCTACCAACATTGAAAAAAAAGTTGTCTACACGTAGACTTATAGATGGACACTTTTTTTATTTACGTAGGAAAGTTATAACGAAACCAAGCTCTATATGACTAAACTTCTGCACATCCAAAAAATATCAAAGATCTTAGATAAAATTAGTGTGATTAAACTTTGAATAGGCCTATTATTATCAAAATTAATGTTTAGTCTGACTAGTGTATAGTAGTTTTGATTAATAAGTCGAAAAGTAGAACAGAGCTATTACGAGTTTACCTTTCAGGCGAGCCAAATCCGTGTGGAATTTCTTTGTACAAAAGACCGACGAGAACAAGAGGAGCTCCTGTACAGTGAATCAAAGAAAAATATATGTATGGATTAGCCTAATTAGACGCTTGTTCCATCTTTTCAGTCTTAGTGTCTAATAATCAGTCAATAAAGACAAATTTGAAATAACTATCTTCAGATAAAATGGTGTTATGTTTTCGATAATTTATGGACTTATAATCATATTGAACCATGGATGATTTTCTGTTTTAGTTGCAAGAGTCCAAATGATACAAAGTGGTATAGAGTACACATAATACATTATGTTTAATTTTAAAGATTATACGCAAAAATAAGAAATATTCACTAAATTAGTTCCGACTTACCTTAATCAGTTAATCAAACGCTATTATTTTGCAGAATATTCCTGATGCTGCAATTACCGATGTATTTTAGTTATATATTTTCATTATTTTCGGAAACGAATTTTTGTTTATAGCAAATTTATTTCATATCTTTTCCCCTCAGAATCGATTGTACGATTTATTAGGCCGATGGATTAATCGATTGATTAAATGATTAACGGATTTATTGGTGTATGGATGGATGTATGGAAGGATGGATTGGTGGATTGATTGATTCATTCATTGATTGAATGCTTGATTAAACTGGTTGACATACAGATCAAAAGACTAACTGATTAATTGATTTCGTTTTATTTGCCTAAGTATTGAGTAGTACCATGTAAATCTATAATGTGTGGAATATCTCACCCCATGCGAAGAGAAAGAACCTGGATAGCTTGACCTGTTCTGTTGTGTCCTTGCTTGGTGGTTTCATGGGTCTGTCGTTGGTCCTGCCGTGCAAGTAACAGGTCCAGAAGAGAATGACTGCCTCTATGGTCACCCAGACGACATACGTGGTGAAGAGGTATTGCAGAACGGCGGACAAGACTGCGCAAATGAACTAGGTGCCAAATGAAACACCGGTAAGGACGACACACATAAATTTATGAAAAATTGAAGACTGTAGAATAAGAAGTACTGAAGTCACATGATATTACTTTTGAGAAACATATGCTCAAAGTGTTCAAATTTTTCTACAGATCACAATTATTTGAGTTGTACATCCAAACTTGGTGAAGTTAATTGGCACAATAAAAGAAGAATATAGGGCAAAAACAAACATTGTCACATTTGTCAATTTCCAATAATCAATAATCAATACTGTGGACGTGAGTACTTCTTCCTCTACAAACAAAGGTCTGAGGAAACCAAATTTATTTTTCGAATAAATGAATGTCAAAAACACTTATTTGTATATATTTTTTGAATGTCCTCAATAAGACGAATATTTTTATATCAAATTTGTTGAATTTAGACTTTGTTTAAAATTTGAACTCATATGACCTTTGACCGGAATTGACCCCATATCTCATCAACAAAGCTCAAAATACATGACGAATTATATATTTTATTAATCCTTGTAACAAGTCGAGTAATTTGAGATGCATTTTGAAGAATTTTGAAAAATTTGACCCCGGTTAACCCCTCCCCTGACCCCTGCCAGGGAAGGGTCAAATTGACCAGAATTTTGTCAAAAAATTACCCGGCATGTAACGACTTCAAAAGAATCACTGACTTAATTTCGTCGAAATGTGACATAAGTACTTCTTATTCTACGGTCTTCAATTGTAGGTAAGAAGTGAAGACAAAGAAGTGGAATTATTAGGGCTTGGTAATCATTACCGATTGTTTTCATTGTATTAATCGATCAGTGCAAATTGACCAACTTGGCAAGGAATGAGTTGATAGGGCAGATTCTTAGATGTTAAAAGCAAGAATAGGTTTTTGAGGCAAAGGTTAAGGTCAAGACCTAGACCACCACAGGGATCAAGACCAAGGTGAAAACCACAACTAGACTGTTCAAGACCAAGACCAGTCTTCCAAGACCATAAGATCATTGTCGAGATCAACGCCACCGATATTGTTTGTCAGGAAATCAGTCTTTTAATCATACTATAGTTAAAATGATTCGGTCTTAGTCTTAAGGGCGTCGTTTACCAATGTTTCGAAGGAAAAAAATGAACAAACTGAGCTAAATGATTTAAAGGTAAATGACATGATTGGAGGTAGTCCTCAACCTGGAGTAAAAACTACTCTAGAATCAAGGAAACTATGCAGGGATTCAACTGTTAACATTTTGTGGTCAAAAGTTGACTCATTTTGAAATAGTGTCCATCAGTATGCATTGCAACAGACAAATCTGTAGTGTAGCCTTCTATGGGGTTTAAATCTATCGTGCCCCAATAAAATTAAACTGCTGGTCTGTTCATGCTTGATTCTCCTTAAGTAAACAAACTCAAGACAAATCCTTCCAGCCAGGAGATCCACTCCAGCTGGTGTACATTTGGTTTATCCTTCAATCAGTTTGGTTCTAAACGCATTTTTTTATTTCTGCCAATCATGTCACTGAGCTTTAAGTCTAGGTCTAGAAATGAAGCCCTGAAAAAATTGCAAATTCCCCCCAAAATCATCAAGTACTTAAAAATATAACAATCAATGAGCATTAATTCCGCTTCCCCTCCCCCCCTCTCCGACTAAAAACCTATGTTATATAATTTTGTCCCCATGATATTAATTTATGTGCCAATACTTATGTGTCGATATTTTGCTAGTGACAGTATATCTAACATTTTATACTTTGAGATGTTTATTTGCAATTCAAACATGTCGGTCAGACATCAAAATTTGCTTTTGACGGAGTTTCTACAAGGTTGACCACAACTGCCGGGAAAATGTAATCACAGTGTGATCACACATCGCTGGTTAAAATTAACATATAATTAAAATCAAATTAAAGGATAATAATTTTTCATCTTACCAAGTTTTCTGTTTTGTGGACTCCGACTAAGAATGTGACTTGTGCAGCTCCGAGAGAAACCGCGCTGTTTATCCGAACTTTACTGAGTTGTGATCCATAGACCCTAAAACGTCAAATAAGAATCGACATGACGTTAACGCCCATGTATAGTCTTGGGAAATGGCAAAAATAAATTTGCAACCATGGGTTTTATAGTCACCTGTATGATCTATCAATGCCCTGAAATTAGCTCGCTCTGAAAACACTCCCATCTTTTTAGAAATTACTAAAATGTAAAATGTCAGGGGGACCCCCATCATTTCCCAGATGTAAGGTACATCCTGCTAGATAATTTGTCACTGTAAGTACTTTTCAGTAGGTTTGATGTTATTTTTGGATGTCTGGGGTGACAATAATATACTTTGTGAAAGATTGACAAAACGAATCATTTGATCGACCAAAACTACCGTATACGTGTGTTTTAACACGGGATTGTTGCAGAAACGTTATGGAAAGAGAGAAAGAAGGAAATGACGATATTAACAAGGTCATGTAAAAACTGGCTACAGGTATGAACTTTCATACGGATTTCCCAAGTAGAATGTGAACGTCATTAATATTTCTTTAGCGTAACGTGTCATTTTATTTCTCGTTACCAGAGTTACTTCTTTTGTGGACAATATATTAACATTCACACCTTCTTTATTGTGTGATTATTTGATGTGAAATTAGTGATGTTCAAGAAAATGAATGTAAAGCGTGCAAATACATGGATGTTCAAGCCGATGAATGCATTGTATTGAAAAACAAAAACATGATCATTTGTGTGTGTGCATGTGTGTGTATGTGTGTGAGCGTGTGTGTATGTGTATGTATGTATGTGTATGTGTGTGTGTGTGTGTGTGTGTGTGTGTGTGTGTGTGTGTGTGTGTGTGTGTGTGTGTGTGTGTGTGTGTGTGTGTGTGTGTGTGTGTGTGTGTGTGTGTGTGTGTGTGTGTGTGTGTGTGTGTGTATGTGAATTTGTGTGCATGTGTGTGTCTGTGTTTGTGTGTATATTTGTGTGGGTGTCTATGTTTGTTTGTTTGTGTGGGTATGTGTGTGTCTGTGTGTTTGCGTGCGTTCTTGTGCGTGTGTCTGCTTGTGTGTGTTGTGTTGTGTGTGTGTGTGTGTGTGTGTGTGTGTGTGTGTTCGTCGTCGTGTCGTCGTCGTCGTGTGTGTGTGTTCGTGTGTGTGTGTGTGTGTGTGTGTGTGTGTGTGTGTGTGTGTGTGTGTGTGTGTGTGTGTGTGTGTGTCTGTGTGTGTGTCTGTGTCTGTGTGTCTGTTATTCTCCTCTACTTGCAAAAATTTGATATGACACCCACATGAAGATTTGTGTTTAAATTTATGCGGCTGTCATTTAAAGATTTAAGTTCGCAACTTGGGATAAAACTATTCCAAAATGAAGTAAACAATGCAAAGATTCTACCGTAAATATTTTGTAGCCAAAATGTGACTCAGTTTAAAATAACATTCATCACCATACCTTGTGACAGACAAATATGCTGTGTAGCTTTAATTCTCCTAAAGTAAACAAACAAAACAAGACAAATCCTTCCAGCCAGGAATTCCACTCTAGCTGGTGTATCTTTGGTATATCTTTCTACCAGTTTGATCCTAAAGGCATTTTTTTTAATTTCTTCCGATCGTGTCACTGCCCTTCAATATATTAACTAACTTGCATTGCACGAGGTTGACCTACCCCATCGTAAAGTAGATAAACAGCATCACGAGAATGGATATGACAGACAGTGAACCAAGTATCTTCTCCAAGAGATTTAGTGAAATGGCGTAGACACCTTGGATCTTAAAGCTCTGTGAACAAATAAAGAAGAAATTAAATACTGAAATATTATCCGTTAAGGCATTGTTTGGTTTTCCGGTAATTAGTAATTTAAAAATCGAAAAATCCAAATGCTGAAGAAAGATCTACTGTGTTACTGATTATACATTTAATTGAAATTAAGAGGTGATGAACTACAATCGAGTAATATTATAGTACCCATTTGTAGTTCATCACCACTTAAGTTTTATCAACGAAATTATTGATCTATAATTGATGAACATTTAGTTTTGTTTAAACACGGCTGCGGCATATTTCAAATCGCATGCAATAGCTGGTTAGTCGTATTAAATATACAATAGCATCAAGAGGAAATAATAACCGTTTCATATTTTTCTTGAAACTTTTAATAATAAATGTGTCACATTATCCCTTTTTCGTAACGTCATTACTCCAAAATCCTAACAAGCACGTTCTGGCATGCAATGTCCACGCCGGTTGCAATCGCTTACAGTTACATCCCTGCTAAATTACCTTCGGTCCACGTTGGAGAGCAATACTGGACAAATGGTCGCACCTGCAAGTCACGTGAGTGTAGTTGGAGTACAAAACATTGCATCCCTCTGTGGTCCACTGCCAATTCCTGTGTTATTGCAGGAAAACAAATCACTTTTCATATTTGACAAATGTACACACAATTACTTTATAATTAGAGCATTTTTACCACAAGGAGAGGCAAACGGTAAATTTGGCTTTCACTTTACGCAGATAAAACAACAACCAAAACTATTGCGCGCTTTTATATTGATATAACTTTAACTACGAACGTCCTGTGGCACAGTCAGACATTTAACCCCTCTCCATGTTAGTGTTAATAACTATGAAACGTTAAGAAAGTCATCACTTATTTCAGTATCCGGTCCAATAATGAAGACCAATTTCTCTCCACACGCTCCCCCTTTCTCTCCTTCTTGTTCTGGATATGTTTCCTTTTGAACTTGGCGACTGCGTGTCGATGTTATTGCTATTATTAATATGTTTATTTATTTTTATTAC
>JZLH01S0130770.1:20397-40263 GCA_001188425.1 Eucidaris tribuloides
AAATAATTAAATAACACGATTAGCTACACAAATGTCTGAACTGTTAACGAAATTCTAATTAATTTTTACACTATAACCTCATTGGATGAGAAAAACCTCCCCTAGAATTATGATGTTAGTAATTCAATTTGCCTTACGTAGTTTAGACAGGCAATGGCAAGTTCTTATTGCGAGTGCGTTACGCTACCTTTCGAAGAAAACTCCATCGTAACAGACCTGACTAACGGGTCGCGTGGGGGACGAATTACGTTATGCCTTTCAATGTTAAGTCCAATCTTATTTCAAAATGGCGGATCTCTTCACGTTTGTGTCACACGGCCTTTTAAAGACTTGTGTAAATGGACACATGTTATTTACTTTAAACTTAAAACCAAGTAGCCGAAGAATAAACACAGTACTATGCTAAAAATGTTGTTTTCATGATTAAGTGTTAATGTTTTAACTCCTGTCGTAAAACAGGTACATTTACACACCTGATTAGAAAGTTGATTTCTGTCGGTTTAAGAAGAGCCAGGGGATTTTATTTGAAGTGATAGGCTAACATTGTGGAGTTTCAATTTAAAAAAATGTCAAATTTTGATATCTGAACTACATGGTAGTGTTCATATGGACAAATAAACACCCTAGAATAAAAAAAGTTTGGAAAGTTACACTGCCAATGGCAGGTTATGCATGAATACACAATTAAAACTCGGGGCGAGTTTAAATAGCCTAGGTGTACACACAGTAAGTCTATGGGAGAAAATGGGCAGGTTAATCCGATCAACTTACGATTTTCACTTTTTTTAAAGCACTAAATCATCATTTTGAACTACAATTTTTCAGGGCGTCATTTTTAGACCTTATCAAAGACAATGGTAGCATGGGGAATTATGTAGCTCAGATTTTTTTAACTGTGGTAAATGTTAGCCAATACCTTTAAATGATATTCACATGGTAGTAGGCTGTGATTCTCGTATCAACAGCTGTAGGTGAAACAAAGACTATTATCATTTGTATGACATGCTTTTTAGTCTTGAAAAGGCAACCATGTTTCATAAAAAAATACTTGTATCTAGTGGAAATCAAGTAATTGTTATATGTGATTTATAAGTTAGGCTTACCCGGCTTCGTCTCCAACGATTTTGCCTTGAACGTGACTGATAACTGAGGTTTGCCGCCATCACTTGGTAAAGTGTAGGATAGTGGTCTGTACGGTTTCACGTCTGCTTCGGCCTGCGAAGTATTGTCTGACGATTCAAAATATGATAGTGGAAAGCGGATCGTGATAGTAACAATTTGTTTTATAGATTTACATGTATTTGAATATTTCTTCAGCACAAAGATGCTTTACCAACTTGGCACTATATGTACATGTATTGTATCGTCATTCATATCATAACTCGGAATAGCATAGCACAGCGTATAAAAAATAAACTTGGTAACTAGATGAACTCCTCTTTCTAACTACCGATGGCAAATACAAAATATGATCAAAAAACAATTGAAGACTGTAGAATAAGAAGTACTAGAGTCATACAATACTTTTGAGAAACAAAGGCTCAACGTTTTCAAATTAGTCTACAGATTACAATTGTTTGAGTTGTACATCCAAACTTGGTGAAGTTAATTGACACAATAAAAGAAGAAAATAGGATAAAAACAAACATTGTCACACTTGTCGATTTCCAATACTTAATAATCAATATTGTGGACTTAAGTGCTTCTTCTAAAAACAAGGGTCTGAGGAAAACAAACGCATTTCTCGAATAAATGAGAGTCAAAAACACTGTATTGTTTATATTTTTGGAATGTCCTCAGTAAGATGAACACTTTGATGTGTAATTTATCGAATTTGGACATTGTTTGAAATTTGACCTCATTTGACCTTTGACCGGAAGTGACCCCATATTCCATCAACACAAAATACATGATGAATTAAATATTTCTTAATCCTTGTAACTAGCCGAGTACTTTGAGATACATTTTGAATTAGACCAAATTAAAAATTTAACCCCAGTTGACCCCTCCCCTGACAAAACATTAACCAGCATGTAAAGACTTCAAAACAATCACTAACTCAATTTCGTCATAGTGTGACTTAAGTAATTCTACACTCTTCAATTGCATCCAGTAAGAAAAGAAAGGCAAACAGGGGTGTATATTGGTAAGCAAACTTACCTGTTCCGAAATCGCAAGAAATCTTTAACATTATGTGGACCTCTTTTATTACAGCTGAACCACTAAAGTAAAGGGGGAAATTTCGATTCATGTACTTATTCATTTTTTTTTTCATCGTGGGTTCATGTGACGACTTGAGGGAAAATTATCCACGTGCAAAATTGAAACGGTAGTAATGACTGCAAGAACAGAATGTGTGGATGTGATATCAGTGTCAGAATTTTTCTCATTTGAAAATCATTTCTGCATTGGCATTTTGTTACCGCGTGATCACCAGCCTCCCGACGAAAACGACCCACTAATGAAATAGCTTATTGTTTTATGGGCTCAGTTTGGGAAATGCAAATTAGGAATACAATATTGAATAAGTAGGTTTGAGGTCACCTTATCTCTAGAGATACTCCTTATCAATATATGCATTCGTTTAAGCAATTAAGTTGGGGTCATCGTATGGCATAGCCTTACCGAAGCACAAAGTCAGCAACTGTTCCAGCGGCATAGGTGCAATAGACGTGGTCTCAATATTAGCTGGACTGGTGTCCTGTCTCATCAGTTCTTGAGTGGTGGTAGCCCATGCTTGAGGCACGGGTTTTGTGGACTCTGATCCAGATTCCGTAGTTTGTATGGTTGGATCCGATTCCGTGGTTGGTGAAGTGAAATCCGATTCCGTAGTTGGTGTGGTTGGGTCTGATATCATGGATTGTGTGATCAATCCTTCTGACTGTGACGTCAATGGCTGTGATGTCATCTGGTCCAAGGCTGCCGATTTTGATGTCACCGAAGACTCCGTCGTGGATTCTGTCGGTAAATCACCGACTGTTGGTACGCTTCCGTCCGGGACGCCTATATCACGAAATTAGTGTTTCAGTTTTTCAGGTAGAGAAGAGATATTGCAGTGAACGTAATGAATCATAACAGCACACAGACACACACAGACACACACAGACACACACACACACACACACACACACACACACACACACACACACACACACACACACACACACACACACACACATACAGCACACAGCACATAGCACACACATACATAAATTATACTTCACACATAAACAGATACACACACAAATGTATACATACATTTATACATAAACACACTGCACACACATACATAAATGTATATACATATTTCACACGTAACACACACACACACACACACACACACACAAATGTATGCATATATTCATACATAAACACACTGCACACACACACATACACACACTGCACACACACACACACACACACATAGAAACACACACACACACATATATATAGACATAATTTCAACCATACACACTGTACGCACAAGCAAACGCACACACGCGCGCGCACACACACCTGTAAACACACTGATGTACCAGATTACTATATTGAAGCTAATGTAGGTTTCATTACAAAACTAATCATCTTTATATGCTAACATATTCCTTGTAAACAAAACAATATTTATATAGATATCGCATAAAATCCAGATTATTCAGAAACATTTCGCGTGGCACAGCCGTTTAAACTAAAATAAAATATAACGTACTATAGTCACAAATCTGTACGGTATTAAAGTTTGACGAACACCAAAGCGGACTGGTTATCATCAGTTTTATTACTATAGCTTGACCCCCCCCCCCCCCCGTTCCTGCTCTTTACACCATGAAGCCCTCTCAGTAATGTTTGGGTTAAACTTAAAACTTATTGTGATTTGTTTTATACAGATGATGATGTATAGTTATTAAATTAATACAGCTATTCTTTGGGGTTATTTGCAGCAGTATCATCATTTTTTTCATTATTTCGGAACTTATTGCTCAATTTGTGTAATATCTTATAGATTTATGTGTTTGTATTCAAAACTAAACTGCCGCAATCGTATGAATTTCTTTTACTTTAGATGAAGTAGTAGCAGGAGTCAAGTAGTTTTATATCCGGTTTAGTACCCGACTACAAGGGTGGCCGGATTTACCCTGCACCAACAGAAATTTCCTTTATCCCCTCCCCCCACTTTACTCTATTCAGTGCATCATCGTCCTTTAACCCATTCAATACTACAGCCTCGCCAGAGTGAAATAATCACTTCAAATTTGCTTACCCGTCAAATGGACAACATGATGGAATAGTCTACATATAATGGGTGATGAATGATGTGTCAAACATAACGTAATTATTTATTTATTTATGAAATTTTCAAGATCTTCCAGAAATAATTTTTGATTGAAGAACTTTCACGTTTTTAACAACATAAAAAAGAAAAACAGGCCGGTAAAATATGCTTCTCAATTAGTTCAATACATTACCCACTAAAACGACTGCACCACCACACGCACACGGGTACAGTGTTGTGCATGCAAAGTGTGCCAGGTCTACAGGGCGGGCAAGCTTCCGACACTGCATGGTGCCAGTGATTGCTCTGCAGTGCTTAGTCAACACAAGTCGTCAAGACTTTCTTCTCTACACTACAGGACACGTCCCTATAGAGTAGGGTTGCTTTATAAATCAAATTTGTTGCAGAATACTTTATAGTTAGACTCTTCTTATAATCATTTTGCTTATATTTCAAACCATAATGAAAATGTATTTTATTTCTGATTTGTGCTGGGTCTCAGATAAGTGCATAGCCTGACATGACATGCTTGGCATGATTTATCAAAACCTGAGAAGTTTCAGCTTTACCTTGCTAGTATACGTTTAATTTTTTACTTGTGTGATAATTTTACAACATAAATTCAAATATTGAATCACTTTCCCACCTGTGACAATATTTCTATTACCAACTTGCCATGGTTTTCATCAACAGAACGCAAGAATTCATTGCCTACACACTCACTGGCTTCACACAGTACCCATGCATGGATATGCATGCATGCTACACACATATTCCCCTAGAGGAGTCATGTGCTGTGCATGTAAGCATGTTGAGACAAGATGTTCATGCATATTCATATTCAACCACAAATCCTGTTCCGTGATCGGTTTAAGGCCCAAATTAGATTCCTGATATCAGAACAACAGCTGTTGCCAACTTAACAAGTTGATGAACGGGATGTGAATATTTAAGTAAAATCTCATTTAAATATTCATAATTAAATGAATATTCATTATGGCATTGTAGCACCCAGTGCATTGATTAGCTGATATTTTACTCTACATTAGCATATGCATTAGACATGTTAGATGGGGTAAATACAGCCACATTTCATGATAAAAAGGCAACTCACATATATATGTGGTCCTAGTATTGAATGGGTTAATGTAAACCCTCTCTCCCCCACCACTTGTTTCTTCCATGTCTTCTCGGTCGCCCCTTCCCCTCTGCCCATCCAACTGAAACTCAAGCGCCCTTCTCAAAACATGCCCCCTCTTCAACATACTCCATTCGCTTTCGCCATCTGATCCACCACTTCGTCCAAACCCAACATCTGCATCAAATCCTACGTCTTCCTCCTCTCCATCAGCTTTGTACCACACATTACTCTCACCATTGCTCTCTCAGTCCTTCTCAGAATCCCCATCTCGTTTTTACTCAAACACTATGTGAAGTTATTTTATAATCGTAACTTCAGATTCCCGTCAGTTTACTCATTTTCATTAATTGACAGTTAAATTACACGTACACTTAAACTTGATGTAGATGGACCGAATTTTACCACAAGAACTTCCGCCATGACAGCCACCTTGTGATTTTTGTCTCTCAACCAGACAGATACGCTTCCCGTCACACCTTTTCAAAGCTTCCGTTTTATTCCAAATGCAATCAGCATCCACTTCCGGTAGACTCTGTCCACAAGTTTGTACTCGTGCGCATGTTACCCATTGCACTGATATTTCAAATCCTCGCTCGCACGTCAAATTGGCCATGAAAGGTAAGCATCCATTGACTGTTTTTACATCAAGACCTGAAAATGGAATGCCATAATGGAAAAGAAATGGTTTTGTTGTCTGGAATATGAAATAGAATGTTGGTAAGAACCTGCACTTTTAAATTACGTGATTTTACCTGAAATGTCGGATTATATTATATGCCTTGCCGGCGGGGGGGGGGGGGCACTACCCCATTCCCCGCTTTCTATGCCAATCATAATTACAACGGTATTGAAAGCCATACAAGATAATGAGTTCTTGTTTCATGGTCACCTCCTACATAACTGTTACCCTTCAACACCACCATGAAGTGATTTTGACAAAAGGGTAGCTTAGTTTCAGCCAAAAAACATTAGGGCAATATTTGCCATTAAGAATATTACAAACGAAAAAAAAAACAAATGCATAATTACATAACAATAAATAGGGTTCTGGGTCAAATTATGCTTTCTGCCAACAAATGTTATTTGTTCACCATTTGTCATTTTGTGCTCATAGCTTTTTCTGAAATATACAGACTGAGTTTTTTGATAAGATACCTCACCAACAATGTCATATACTTGCATACATAAAACATACAGTCAGTGAAATTCGATCATAATTCATACCTAGTGACGTAATCTCTGGTGATATGATACTGTTGTGCTGAGTGTTTGTGGGCGCCTTGGTAAAGAAAAAAAAATGAATCTCCATTTGTTTGAACGTGTTAATAAAAATAGCAATATATTTTTTGTAAAAAAAAGTTGTGTGTACAGATTGATAACTGACCAACATCTTTTACTGTTATAAGTCCCTCCACATTTACATTAAAACTAACTCTATCATTTTGTTTTTCCACCTTTACAATGATAACGATGATTCTTAAAAACAAGTTACCGCATACACTGCAATTTTGTTAATGTTAATAAGGCAATAGCCAAAACATGTCTCGCCCAGTTTCTCATGCATAGAAACCTGCTCAAAAAAGTAACATTGGGCTTAAAAAGGTCGTTGACCCCTGCCAGTGCCCTTTAACATTGTGGTGACCTTTACCTCCCTAACATCTAACACTTAAGTTTGGTCACTATTGGCCAAATGGGGGCAAAGTTATAGGCCATAACAGAAACTTGCTCAAAAAACTTAAAGGTGTCAGGACATACTCATGAAAATGAGTTTTAATTGATAGTTGATTGTTGTTGGAATACCATTCTATCGAAAGTTACCTGGGAAATCATCTAATATTAAAATAATACTGCACTTAAGAATGAAAAATCATTATTTCTACGCCAAGTTCGCCCCGCCCACAAAAAAATGCTGAAAGCGTGCTTGCGTATCACGTGACCTCCGACGTCATCAGGGGGACGCCGCTCTCTGCGAGCGAGCTTGACTTGCGTAATAGTACACGCAATACGAACATTTAAAAGATCTGTCGGCAGTAAAACAACAAACTTCGAGGTCATTTTTAATCATTATTATGGCATATATGGCTGTCTCTAAATCATCTGGGAGTGATTCAGGACCAGAGATTTCCATGACTGACTCGGATCTGATGACAAATAAGCTCAGCATCTAAAACGAAATTTTGCCGCCAGGTTTCAGGAAGCGCAAGACGAGCGACACCGCTGCAGGGCCACACCAGCCGACATGAAAAGTCACGAACATGAGATACTATTTGGAAACAACTATTGGTAAGTAATGCATATTCAAACTAAAGTGTAGATAGTTTTACATAATTTGAAGTATGTTATGATAACATACTGAACATGCATTTTAATGAAAATGTATATGCTTTTTACTGTGTTGGTGATCGTAGCCTTGCACGCCGCGAGTACATGCAGTAGTTGGCTTGGCGGCGCGGCGCAGCCGATCGACAGGGGTCAAGTCCCGTAGCTCTCCGGGCGATGCAGGGTCAACTTCCTGCCACTCGGTGTTGGACAAGATCGCGACATCACCAAAATATATATACACAAACCAGAATGGTCCGGTAAATCTGACGGCTCGAGTAGTTTTGGAATAATTGTGATATTTATCTGAGTCGATCGTTCAAATCTTAAAATTACAGAATTGTTCAAAGAAAAATTCCACGAGCCGTCAGATTTACCGGACCATTCTGGTGAGTGTGTATACATTTGGGCAATGTCGATCTTGTCCAACACCGAGGGGCAGGAAGTTGACCCTGCATCGGCCGGGGAGCGCGTCCGGGGAGCTACGGGACTTGACCCATGGCGATCGGCTGCGCCGCGCCGCGCACTCGCGGCGTGCAATGCAAGGATACAATCACAACACAGGTAAAAAGCATAGACATTTTCATTAAAAGGCATGTTCAGTATGTTATCACAACATACTTTAAATTACGAAAACTAACTACACTTTAGCTTAAATATGCAGTTACTAACCAATAATTGTTTCCAAAATAGTATCTTCATATTCGTGATTTTTAATGTCGGCTTGTGTGGCCGTGCGTGCAGCGGTGTCGCTCCGTCTTGTGCTTCTGGCTGAAACCTGGCGCAAATATTCGTTTTAGTGGCTGGGCATTTTGGTCATCAAATTAAGATCCGAGTCAGTCATGGAAATCTCTGATCCTGATCAGTCCCAGATGATTAAGAGACAGCCATATATGCCATAATAATGATTAAAAATGACCTCGGAAGTTTGTTGTTTTACTGGGCCGACAGATCTTTAAATGTTCGTATTGCGTGTACTATTATACGCAAGTCAAGGCTCGCTCGCAGAGAGCGGCGTCCCCCTGATGACGTCACATGATAAACAGCTTGTTTTCATATCGGGGCCCAAAAAATGTGGCGTTCCCGAACAGTTTTTATTTTAGTGAATAACTTGAAAACCTGAAACTTGCATCGAGAATTAAAAGTCAGATTGGAATTCTAGATGAAAAAAATACTCTACAAGATGTTGATTACCCAGTTTGATAGTTTTTATGTCATAGGACCTTTAACATGGCGCTCAAAAGGTCGTTGACCCCTGCTGGTGAACTTTGACCTTATGGTGACCTTCACATACTTCCAAATTTGAAAGTCTGTGTGACCAAGTTTCGAAAGCGTAACGGACGGACGTCGGAAATATGCCAAAGTGTACCCATGGCCTCCCTCCACCTCAGTGTGCTCGACAAAACGTAAAAGCAATTATTAACCTTTGGCTATGGTTGACTTTCAATGTTGTTGAAAATACTCTGCTGCTTACGATAATTCGTGTTTAATCAAAAAGAAAATTTCTTGATTCATTCAGTCGAAAATATATTCGGGTCAGTTTAATTGCAGCGCAGTTGTATTAGAAGTCAGAAATCCTCTGTGGAATAGCGATAGAACATAAGTTTCCACAAAATTATGCCGTTCACATTTATACAGATAAATGATGACATAGGTACCCCGGGATACCAACTAGAAATCCGCCATTTTGTTGAATTAGTATTTTTTTTTTTAGCACTGTACCCTGGGTTACAAGATTATGTAAAAGTTATGTAATAAGTGTGAAAATAACAAATTTTGCTTCATTTTTACCCATTTCTTTTTAAGTTTATGCCTTTTTGTTGTGCACTTGGTCGATGCTGAACAAAGGACCGAGATTCACTATTTTTTATTATTTTGTGTGTGATTTCAGCAGCTGAAAAAAACGCTGGGATATTTGTTGCAAACGGACATGATAAATTAATATACTGGTAGAAAGTGCAGTGACAACAGCACTACTTCTCGCCACCGTCCTTCCCTCCGAATAATGCTGTAAGCCTTACTCAGAAGGCATGCGTAAAGTTACAACCAGAGCGGTAGAGAGATTCCGACCAACTGTGTTTCAAATAATGGAGCCTACGGGTCACGTGATGACCTGTATATTAAGTGTAATGAGCGATCACTCATTTAACAAGCTTCATGTCTCCATCTAGTGAAGCCTGCTTGGCCACACTCTTTCTATATCTCTGGCTAAGACGAAATATTGTGTGACCGCATTGGCAATTAGAGATTTGCATACTAACTTTTCAACATTTCTGTAAAATAAAGTTTCATGATACCTCTTCATTTGTTTCGTGGAACAAAATGATTCCCTTTCAGCTCTTTAAATGGAAACGGTATTGTGGTATATCTTCCCTGTTCGAAATTTAGAAGGAAAGATGCATTTTACCCTAATCAAAATAGTATTGCAAAATGGTTACTATGATAATCAGGGCGTTTAGGATTATGGCGTCAGTAGGTTTGCCATTTAGTTGGGTACTTAGATAATTTGTTAATTACCGTTGTAGCCTCAGCCGGAACTGCAGCTGGAGATGTTTCTTCTAAAAAATCGAAAGAGATAGATGAGAGTTGAACAAAATACTTACTGTACAGGGTGGCTCAGAAAGAATGCTACACTTACGACAGTTAATTTCTTCAAAATCATGAGCAAAATGCTATTAGTTATTTCATTTGTTAGAACATTCTTTTTCCGACAAAATGATTGATTTTGATTAAGGCGTTTGGATTCTAGAGCCATTTTTCTGAGGCAATATCATTTCCGAAATTTGTTTCTTTCTCAACTTCAACGAACCTGGGAACACCAACATATTCTCACCTTACGGCGTGCCATATAGATAAGCGGGGAGACAGACTACGGGAATGCCTTGCTTGATAAGGAAGACAGTGGTAAAGTATGTCTTACATGGTCATTGGGGCTTGCTCATTCTATGGTACGTCGTTACGCGAGAATATTTCGGTGTTCTGATGATCGCTGGAGTTGACAAAGTAGCAAATTTAGGAAATTAAATTGCCTCAGAAAAACATCCCTAAGAGGCTAACACCTTAATCAAATCAATGAACATGATATCATTTTGTTGGAAAAAGAATGTTCTTACTCATGAAATAATAACTAATGACCTTTTTTTTCGATGATGTTGAAGTTAACGATTACAAGTGTAGCATTCTTTCTGCGCCATCATGTATAACAAGAAAATGATTCATTCGTTGACCGAAAACTGTCGTATGGAACAAGTACGAACAAGCACGAATATCATTAGAGCACTTCGACAGGGGAAGGTAGTATATGATTAATTCCGTCTGTAATATCTGGCAGTATGTGTGGTAAAAAAAAACTGAAGTTATCAAAAAAAAATTTAATGATGGGAAAAATTTTATATCTCAAGAGTAATTTTCACTTCAATTAACACAGCATTCGCTATTTGTATCGATGTTTTTTTTTTCTTGCAGCCCATATTAGCATAACATGCATTCCTTGGTCTTAACAGAGATAAACAAAATATACACTTTCAGAAGTAATAATGTCACCTATTTTTCTTTCCGGACGGGATGCCCCTCCTAGATTCTCCAAATTTTATCACCAATAAGGTGTAATTAACACAACTTTGTAACAGCTGTCAAGTGCAAATATTTTGCATTCTTTGATGTGAAATAGAACTCAAATATGAGGTAATATGAGGTAAATCTTCTGTTTTACCCAGAGAGGGACACTCCTTCCACACTTTCTTTGTTTACAATAAACTTGTCTTGTTAATACATAGTACATATTCTTCACCTTGGCACCTTCGGACATTACAAAACTTGAGGCTACTTATACTTGAAGAGAAATTAAATATATCGAGGTAGCGAACTAAAAAATAGAATTAAAAATCGTGGGGTGGAATGGACTCCCCTATTTATTTATTTATTTATTTATTTATTTATTTATTTATTTATTTATTTATTTATTTATTTATTTATTCATTCATTTGTTTATTTATTTATTTATTCATTTATTTATTCATTCATTAATTAATTTATTTATTTATTTATTTTGTAACAGGGGGTATCATGGTAATACTAGCGCATTAAGAAAACAATGATGATTAAACAACATAACTAATTGAATGTAGTATTTTACCAAAGGATTTGTTTTAATGCTTTGTTTGATATGCCTTTTGCAGTTAAAAATCGATTCATTTCACTTCGACTGAAGTCGCGTTTATACGTTCGGGGTTAACCCTAGGGTTAGTGAGCGTGTAGACAGCTTGAGGTTATGCAAATTTGGAGTTAACCCCAAGATAACTCCAGCGATTTAACCCTAAGTTGTCTACACGTTCGGACTTAACCCTAGGGTTAATGAGTGTGTACACAGCTTTGAGTTATGCAAATGTTGAGTTAAGCCCAAGATAGCTCCGACGACTTAACCCTGAGAAATCTCAGGGTTAACTCCAAGAATTTGTGAGATAGCTTGGATTCCAGAATTGCCGTGTATAGCTGTGCGCATCGCTCGGAGCTTGAAGGACGGTGGTTGGGGACACTTGAAAATGCCTCCTGAACCAATTGAGTTGGGAAATAACTGAACGTATACACTACATGCACCTGGAGTGTTCATCCCAGCTGGAAGGATTTGTCTTGAATCTATTCACTTCAGGAGAAGCAAGCATGGGCAACCAGTATTGCATTATCTCGTGCCCCGATAAAAATTGGCCAAACAGAAGCTACACAACACATTATGTCTATCACAATGGATATTTTTGATGTTAAAAATAAAATTGGTTAATTTTAAAATGTAATAACACAAAAAATATGCACCAGATAATACTGGCATGAGGTTGAGTTATAGCTGAAGAGTGAACATTTTTGTTGGAGGTGGTTTCAATACGACATCAATAATCGGTTTTATGTAATTCATGCTTATTCAAGAAGGTAGAGTTCAGATTTTGCTCAAAATCCAACCCCCTGTACAAAATTGAGACTGTACAGAAATTAAATGACATAATAGCATTCAAGCAATGGGTAATGGCTGGAATAGCACACGTTGGAAATTTTGGTATGCCAGTTTCATTACGTCCAGGTGAGATAAATGCTTTATTAACATTCATTAGTAGCCCAGCGACTGCTAGACTATTCACTATCCACAGCCATTGTCTGTTGCTATTGTGTGTGGACAAGGCACACACTCTCACACACACCATTTGATTTCTGTACAATCTCAATTTTGTACAGGGGGTTGGATTTTGAGCAAAATCTGAACTCTAACTTTTAAATAAGCATGAATTACATAAAAATGATTATTGATATCGTATTGAAACCACCTCCAACAAAAATGTTCACTCTTCAGCTATAAGTTAAACTCATGCCAGTATTATCTGAAGCATAGTTTTTTGTGTTATTACATATCAAAATTAACCAATTTTATTTTTAACACCTAGTATATATTTAGTTCAGTTAAAACGAGTCTTCTCGACATCGGAAAGGGACATGGATAAACAGCTTAATAACCTGGACAGAGAAAGTAGAAAGATTGAACTCAATCTACACAAGGGAAAAACAAAATACATGACAAACTTCACGTCAGACGAGAGGATGATGATTGGTGGGGAGACTATTGAAAGAGTCAGCACATACAAATACTTAGGACAAAACATAGCAATGGAAGGCCGAGCAAAAGAGGAAATATTAGCCAGAGTTAAAGCAGGGTGGAACAGCTTCGGAAGATACAAGCATATCTATGTGATAAAAGAATGCCAATGGTACTGAGAAGGGAACTATTCAATTCCTGTATTATCCCGACAATGACATATATGGATCGGAAACATGGACAACCACAAAACAACTCGAACAAAAACTACCCTCCCTACTCAAAAGTATTGCAACATACAATATAACAAATGTATTTTGAGTTAAAGGGGTCTTTCTGTGATGATGTTCTAAAGAGGTTTATTATTGGAAAATAACTAATTATTTGAAAAGAAATCAATGAATATAATTTCTCCTTCTTTTCCAAGGCGGAGAGATTAGCAAATGCAGGTGCACCCACGACAGAGGGGCTGGAACATAAAACATTAACATCTGTCGCCTCCCTGTAGGGGTGGGTTGTTAATTCACTCTATCATCGTAATTCGATTTGATATTTGCCGTCAAACGGTTTTGATGGTTTGGAAAGACTTCCTACAAACAAAAAATGTCAGTATGTTTCTTTGAAGCTGTCTTAGACAGAAGACACCACGCGGCGAAGAATAAAGCGCCTCCTATCTTCATAAGACAGTGATATAGAAGAATACGGCTATAATTCAAGATGATGGTCTTTTCTCCACATTATTGTATCCAATGTACTGGAAAGTCGCATGACAGTAAATTTTAGGATGTTTACAATAGTAAACCGCCTTTAGAATTCAGAAAGAATAGGAAATTATAATTTGAAGAGGTCTTGTCTAAAATGTGCGGCGTATCCTCCTTACCACCGTCTTATGAAGATAGCAGGCGATTTCTTCTTCGCGGCGTGGTGTCGTCTTTCTGAGACAGCTTCAAAGGAACATATTGGCATTTTTTGTTTGTAGGAAGTTTTTCCAAACCAGCAAAACCGTTTGACGGCAAATATCAAATCGAATTACGATGCTAGTGTGAATTAAAGGCACTGTATAACAATGTTTCCAGTTTAAAAAATCTGAGCTACATGATTCCCCATGCTACTAGTGTCTTTGATACAGTCTAAAAATGAAGCCCTGAAAAAATATTTTGCAGTGTAAACAATCATATAATGCTTTAAACAGTTGAAAATCATTGAGAGACTATTCCAGCTTTTCTCCATAGACTGCCTGTGTTTGCAGAATTTCCTATCGCCCATATAAAATTAATGTTGCCATATTTGTATCTGCACATATTGTACTAGTGACAGCATAACTGTCCAAACTTTTGTGTTCTTAGGGTGTTTATTTGTCCATTCAAACTACTGTCAGATATGTCAGATAGCAAAGTTTCAGACAATTTTTTAAACGGGTCTATTCCACAGTGTTATATAGTGTCTTTAACACCCTCACCCCTTAGGAGTGCGAATAAGAATGTTTAATTTTTTATGTTCCAGCCCCCTGTCGTGGGTGCACCTGCATTTGATAATCTCTCCGCCTTGGAAAAGAAAGGAGAAATTATATTTATTGATTTCTGTTCAAATAATTAATTATTTTCTAATAACAAACTTCATTACAGAAAGACCCCTGCAATTCATAATGCATGTGTTACATTGTATGTTGCAATACTTTTGAGTAAGGAGGGTAGGTACATCACAGAGGGCAATGGAGAGAAAAATGCTGAACATCACACTAAGAGATAGAATAAGCAATACAGAAATTCGCCGACAAACACAAACCAATGATATCATAGAAAAGGTGAAAGAAGCAAAATGGAGATGGGCAGGACACCTAATGAGAAGGATAGATGGGAGGTGGTCAAAAAGGGCCACAGAATGGATTCCAAGAGACAGGAAAAGATCGAGAGGAAGACAGAAACGTCGTTGGCGGAATGACATCACACAATACATAGGCAGCACCTGGACTAGACTGGCTCAGAACAGAAAGTCATGGAAGGATCGTGAAGAGGGCTACATCCAACTGTGGATGAACTCAGCCTGGTGGGGTGAGTGTGTATGGGCACAGATCAAGGATTCGCCTCACCCTACGGCGATGCACCAGGAGCCAAAAAAAAAACAGTCAACGTTTGACCTTTAAATTGTCACTGCAGAATCCATGCATAGTTACTTGATTCTAGAATAGATTCACCCCATGTTGAGGACCACTTCCAATCACGCTATTTACCTTTAAATCAGAAGCTTGATTTTCACAAGCAAGAGCCGCTTGAATAATGTGGTCTACGTGACAATAGACCCTTTTACAATGTTTTTAAAATTATTGATGTTTTCTCTTTCGAAGCCTAGTGATGAGATATTTCTGTTACCTGTACTTATGAATACATTTTCAGTACCTGAACATACTACTTGCATATGATGTTATATACCTCATATAAAGATTCTTATCATTGATTGTTCAAAACTGTATAACGTGACACGGCGATAATCTATCTATCATTGCCTCGAGGGTTTAGGGGTGCCTATCACTTGACCTAAGGTCAAATGATAGGCACCCCAAACCCTGTGATAGGTAAACCCTCGATCTTGCCCGCGCACGCGCGTACCTGTATGCACCAAAGATGATTACAGCAACAACACCGCGTAGCAGCGCGGCGTTGTAGGATCTTTCGTATGCACGGCGTTTAGCGCGAGCGCGACACAGTAGCTGTAAGATACGGAATAGGCCTACTGATGAAGAGGATTTATAACATTTACTGAAGAAAGCCGATACTGATAGTAAAAATACAAAGAGATAAATCAAGTATCCGGTCATGTCTTTGAGAATTGAGGATTAGGCCTACTTCAGCATGCAACATAGGCGACATCGCTAGGTTAGTACGACCACGTTATTCGCACGGTACGTACATAATACACGCGACGACTTCGGTTATCGCACAAGCTGTACGCGCAGCGCATGTTGATTTCAACATTGATTGTGAGTGATTTAATAATGGAATTCTCTTCATACCACACGTAATTGTTAGACTGTGACTTACAGTTAGACTGAGTCATGAATCATTTAAGAGGATGAGGTATATAAAACAAATATTGGCTGCTCTGTAATCGGATGGTAGTTTCAATTATCCCTCCCTCGGGAGTGATAATCTCCACCACCATCCTCATGAGCAGTCAATATTTGTATACTATGTCTGGCACGCTATCACGTTGTCAAGCAGCTTTATCAGAGGTATGCGTAAATTTACATAATTATATTACGAAACTGGTCTATTCACGAATGTACTGCCGGGTTCACGGGTTCATCATCATGAACAAAAATAGTAAGATATTGAAATTATCGTCCGCAAAAAGAGATAGTTGGTGAAAGAGTGAAACCAAAATCATGGACTGCAAAAAGAGTTTATATTTTTATTTATTTATTTATTTTATTTTATTTTTTGATTTTTTTATTTTTATTTATTTATTTATTTTATTTTATTTTTTGATTTTTTTTTATTTATTTATTTATTTATTCATTCATTCACTTATTTATATATTTTGTGGGGGGGGGGGTGGTTTTGGTTAGTTTATAATTACGGTGGTTAAAATTATGTTCCGAATTCTGAAACTCGCGTGGTTTCCAATGCTCTAATATCACCCTGCACTATGAAATGAAGTTACAAGTCAATTGTTTTCAACGTTGTTCGAAGCTGCCACACGAAATCATATGCATGCACTTTATTGGATGTGTCTTGCACGTTGGCGCTTACTAGAATTCCGTTAAATTGTATAAGCCTTTAATTTTTTATAGGGAAAAACGTTTTTATATTGATGATTAGTTTTTGCTGCGCCCAATCATAAAAGACCGGTGAGCACAAAATGTTCATTCACGGGGGTCGTGCGAGATGAAGATGTACCTTGCAGAGCAGAAGTGATGACGTCAAACTGGTTTGGAAATATGTAGAGACAATAGCCAAACCATAGGCGTAACTACAGCTTATTGCAAAATTATGATTTCTTCGAAAAATGCATATGGGGGTGTTTGAACAGATCATTTCCCTTGGCCTTTTTGATTTGCAATATCCGTGGTTTCCTTACATAAATTTAATTTAAATCTTTTCCTTAAAAAATACAAATTTCCGACTTGATCAATCCATCCTTTCAAATCTATCTAATAAAATAAATGAATGCATGTATGTTTGAATGAATAACTAACTAAATAAATAAATAAATAAATTGATTGTTTGATTGATTGACTGATTTAACTAATTCATAATCAATAAATATTTTCAGACACTTCCCGTTAGGGTCAGAAGAAACTTGCTTGGGGATCGGAATACCAATATACTCAGAAAATAAAAGATGGGACGATAAGGAGGATGGGAGGAGGAGGATGGTCATGTGATGATGGAGATACTGATGATAACGAATAACGATGATGATGATGGCAATGATGATGATCATACCACTACTAACACTAACAATGATAATTTTTACCAGAATAATATGAAATAAGACGAATAATATGAATACTACTGACTGGAAAAAAAAAACTTCCCTGAAGCATGGACCTTACTAGATATGGACTATGAACGGAGTACACTTCTTTGATGGTATCACGACCACCGCTTCGTGATTATGTGCATTTTAAATATACTGACCAGTGTCTTTTCAAAGAGAGTGATACTTCGTTACATAATGTCGCTACGCACCAGGTAAAGGGACAATTTTGGCTAATAATATGTTTCATGTTGGGCTGATACCTAATTGTATATTTCTCCTATGGTCCACAAGCCACAGATAGAGACAAGTAAAAAACAGAAACTGCCAAATTTTGTATGACAAATTATCTCGATTTACTCTGGTGAACAATGGTGGACGCACTTGAGATACAGTGATGGTGATAGGCAAACATTTAATAAACAGGTCCTATATCAAAATTACGACACTAGAACGCGCGGAAACTGCGAAAAATTAGATCACTGCTTGTAAGCTCTTCTAAAATTTATATCAGTTTCAAACGAAAATAAGGTTGAAAGTCCGATGAAACGTGTCTAATCACAGCATATCAATTTCATTAAACATTTATCATTTATCTCCCGCCGAGAACAGGATTTTACTTTTATCAACAAAACTTGTCATCCACTACATCGATAAATTTGCGGCGGTCGTCATTAGATTAAAGAGAGAAATATGCACAGAATGTCATTAATGTATGAAAGGAAACATAAAGGCCCAAGAATTCATTAAGAGCGATACATTTCCATGTGTAGTATTGTCCATGCCTGAAATAAGGGGTGAGTGTACATGTGATTCCCCCTCCCCTTTGTGTGCTGAGATAGGAGGCCATTTCATAATGAATGCAAATTGTATGCAAACTGTCAAGGTTGCTTTTGACAATCTGATAGCTTGCCGGAGGATCGCCAGAGGCTTGCCTGACATAGCAACACTAATGTATGCAATTGGCTATTTTTTAGTATTTAAAATGTATTCATATAGGATTAGGTGACAGAAATAGTTTGTCACTAGACTAAGGAAGAAAAAAAATCCACTTCTTTGAATAATATTATGAAACAGGCCTATTGATCGGAGCTTGTGTGTAGGCGTAAGGAATATGATGAATTCTAATGATCTCAGATTTAACTCCAAGGTTCATTATAATAACAATAAACTTGGGGTTAACCCCCAAGCTCACGTGTAGACGACGGTTGAAATATTAGAGGAATTTTAATCACATTGGGGTTATCTTATCTTGGGGTTATCTTCACGTATAAACGCCACTTGAATGTACGATAGAATGATAGGAATGAAATGCTACTGTCACAGCCAATTTCATAGAAGTCTCCCGTCTTTTTAAAGCTACGTTCCCACTTAGCCGAGTTGTAATCTCGAGTATGGCGAGTTAGCGCGAGCTTGAACTCGCGTGAAAATTTCTTATTTTACGAGTGATCTACGATGCAACGTCGAGTTTAAGGCGATGACTTTACGAGTGAACCGAGCGTGATACGAGTCACACAGAGTTGTGATGACCTACATACGATTTGTACTGACCTACGTACGACTTGTACCGACCTACGTACGATTTGTGCCGACCTCCCAGAGAGTAATCAAGATCTGGTTAAGAGCTTTGTAAGAGTTTCACACGAGCAAGGGAGTGGGAAATTCAACCCTTTTGGAGTTGGATTTGCTCGGCCCGAGGAAGGAAAATGGCAACATGTTTATGCAGAATTCGATGCAAATAATGTCAATAAAGGTTCATATATCAATTAATGTATTACATGTAGTATGATAAAATATACCTCTTGTCCAAAAACGAAAACATCAAAAACATCATTAAAAACATGGATTTCTCCAGGATTTTTAAATCAATTGAAAAAACGTAATAAAATGTACAAATCGTTTTACGTAATTCTACAAAACAAAAACAAAATAATTCGCCATTATAAACAATATCGTAATATTCCGACAACATTAATTCCTGCACGTAAAAGGCAGTCACTATATCATTTGTAGAAACTTAACAGTGCTGAAAATTATAGCAAAAATCATGAATTACAATAAGTCAAATTGAAACCG
>JZLH01S0130770.1:46210-56978 GCA_001188425.1 Eucidaris tribuloides
ATCTTTCAAATGAAAGATAAGACTTCAGAGCATCTATTAACATCAAAATATAGACATCATAATTTGAAACAAAATTTTGACAGACTTTTCAAAACTGTCCCGTTTTGTTTTGATACGCACTGTATAATTCCACTAAAACTGAGTTTCTAGCTCCTATATTTTGCTAAAGGTTCCCATATGGCATTTTCTTCTACATGCCACTGTATTTACACAATGTTAATTTTTAGCCATGCAAAAGAGATCCACTGCCTTTAAATGTGGGAACTTCCTCTTTCAATATCAGTAAAACGAATTTAATGCAATTTGAAACTGTTAATTCAAGCGCTGAATATCATTATAGATGTCATATTAAAATAGATGACAAGTTTCTTGAATGAAAAGATATTAAATTTATTTATCAAACAACTATTTTATTTAGGAAATACAATTGACAAAATTTTATTTTGGAATCAGGACTTATGTGATGTTTCCTCACAAACAATTAAAGGGATAAAGGGATTTTACATAGAGTGAAGAATGTTCTCTCTAAACGCACTGTAAGTTTGTATTATACGTCCATTTTACTATACATGTATATCAATTATTGTAAAATTGCATGGGGAAATTGTAAAACAAAAAATTGATAATCTATTACTTTAACAGAAAAATAGACGTAAGGGTTTGTATACAAGCTTTTTTCCTTGAACATGGAGATCTCTCTCTTGTTTTTACAATTTAAACGTTTTAGAAATATGATATTAATACGCATTTCCCATAGAACTCGTGACGAGATATCTCGCCACTCGTCGTGAACGGGTTAAAAACAACATTATACATGTTTAACACAGATTGGTAAATTGTTCCATACATCCGGGCCACGGTGTCTGAGAGAGTTTTGAGCAAGTATTCCTTTTCGACTTCAGGACCGAGACCGAGACCTTGAGGTTCCAACATTGGGTGGGATATGAGAATATATTTCTATTGCAAGTGAAAAAGTTATTGAAAGTCGAGAGACGAACGTTGTTAACATATTTAGCCTAAACAAAGAGTATTCTTATATCCTTTTGAAAAACTGTTAAAATCAAAATGTTGAATACACAAATGAGCAAGAACATTTTGGAAATACTTGTATGATTTATATATTGCATAATACTCTTCGGTTTTTCTGGCTATAAATTAAGTGAAATTTTCTCATATAAAAGAAGATATTTCAAATTATTCTGTTTGGAATTGATACTGAACAAAACTGGGCCAAATGCGGAGCACTCCCACTTCCACCTCCATGCACTGTAGATCACAAATGTTTCTTACCATTTGTGCTTTTGTATTTAACCCGGGTTGTCACATCGTCAAGCATATTCTGCTTACCGTGTCAACCCCTGCCACTAATTTCTTTTCTTACCCAATGCTTCATTATGAAAATTCACTTGATATCTTTTGTTTCTAATCAACTTTGCAATCAGCATGTTTTGTTGTTTAGATTCCTATAATCTGATTTAAAGTTTCAAATCGGTTTACATGTAGATTCCGTAATGAAAATTGTTGATTCATTCAATTGTAATTTGTATATTTTGATGCCTTTATAATGTTTGAAAAAGTTGTAGAAATAAATAAAATGAAGAAAAAAGAGACCTTGATCTTTTGTACGACCTGTTGGCATGGAAGCGCCGCAGAAAAGTAATATTCGGGATAAGACAGGGGTCACTAATATTTTAACTCCAGAGAAATTTTCAATTAGAACCAACAGATGACTCAAATGTGCTTAAATTGACTATGCATCTCTGTTTAATTCAGTCAAGTTATAGTGAAATTATGTTTCCCTTTTCTCCCAAACGATCAATTCTAACAGTTTTTGGCAGTATCTCGTCAGGCCATTTTTAAATCACCTATATGCCATACGCATTGTATAGCGACATACATGACAATAATCACTAACTTCCCTTTAAATTCCAATCAGTGACACTAAAATAATGCAAAATGAGTTGAATAAACGCTTTCTAGCTTAAACATATTCCTGGCAGAATGAAAATGACTATATTTTATAGGTCAGCTGACATAGCAGGGTGGGCTCGCCTGCACTCTCAATAAGCTCATACGAGCTCGCTGTCGCTCGGGACAGGCTCATGGAAACTCGCTGTAAGTCGCCGTACTCGTTCTGAACTCGTCCTAATCTCGTGCGTAACTCAGCCTGACTCGCAACACAATCGTGGTGCTCGTACAATACTCTTGGAAACTCGTATGCCACTCGGATATACTTGAAGGTGGTGAGTTATTACGAGTTATGAAGAGTGCTTGTCACGAGTAATGCGAGTATATAACGAGTTTAGCTCGAGTTATAGCGAATTACCGCGAGTTTCTGCGAGTTAGTAAAAATTTTTAAACCTGTTAAAAATGTTGGACCTGCTCGCGACTTCAAGGAGAGTTGTGCCGAGATACGCCGAGCCGTGCCGAGTTGTCGCGAGTTATCCCGAGTTACATAGAGAGCTTTTCGCGAGTTATCGCGAGTTGTCGCGAGTTCCTCATAAAGCAACTCGCCACAACTCGCCATAACTCGCTACTACAACTCGGCTAAGTGGGAACGTAGCTTTAGGAAAAAGTCATACCACTCCGAGCAGAATCAGATCAAGGAACCCACCCAGTGAACAGACATACGAAGGAAAAACATCTTAACAAGCGCATGGCGGAGAATGCGTTAAAAGAAATATAGTATAAATTAACTGCTTATTACGTGAAAATGCACACTAAGAAAAATAGGTTCTACTTTACACCTTTCAAACCAATATCACACTGGGATCACCTTTAAAGGTGCAACTTGCAACTTTAAAGTGTGAAAGGTGTAAAGAGGCACCCGTAAAGGGGCTCCTAGTGTGACATTGGTTTACACCTTTAAAGCTGCAAAGTTAAACCTATTTTTCTTAATGTGTTTATCAATATTGAAACACAAAATATCAAACATGATAACAATGACAACTCTTAAAGATTGTGTATATGAATTGTACACTCCGGAGTGAAATTATCAATCAAATCAGCTCAAATCAATCATAATGTAAAGATTCACATAAATCTTCATCTATCACAAAAGCCTTGGGGCTGAAAAGTCAGGATTCGTGAAAATAAGGGCTGATAAAATGTAAATAGAATGTACTGTCTTAACGACGATCACTGAATTTGAATAGTACACAGTCAGTAAAAGCCTGGCAGTAAAATCGTCTAACTGCTAGACCTGATTCGTGTATCATCGACTGAAAACTGAATACCTGCTTGTGTTTACAAGGTCAAAAATCCACACCAGTGCAGATGGACGTTTGTCAGGCCATCCTTGCACGGTTGGACTCTACCAAATTAAAATCAGTGGGTGAGAGCAACATTCATGAAACCTAGAATACTGTTAAAATATAACACTTTGAGAACAGTCCAATTTCAAAACAATCAACGTTTATATTTCATAAATTTCACAACTTTCGACAACCAAATTTTGAACATTGTATGATCAAGTACCTTTCTTAAGGTCGATCGAATCAGAGCAAAAGCGGTTGTGGCGTGCAAATCCAGAACACAACATTTAACATGGTCAATTACAAATTTAACACAAACGTGCAGTTTAAGTTGGCTTACCTCCAGGTTTATCTGCGGCTACGAGACATACAACGAGACATATTGTCTGAAATGGAAAGTTAAATGACGTTTTTGGTATCGGCGAGGAAAAACAGAAATAAAAATGTACGGTCATTGCTTAAAGCCCAAGTTTGGTTTTGGGGATTTGGTTTTTATTTGAAAGCTTTATGCCCAAAAGTCGTATCCCAGCAATAACAGATTCTGAATGTCTTTAGTTTTTTTTTTAATTTATGAAAAATCTCGGGGTGGGGACCCGAGATTTTCGACTATATTTTACATTGTTGCATCCAAAGGGTTAATAAGGTGTTAAAGTTATATTAGTTATGCCTCATCTGAAAGAGCAGACTCTGTTATATATAGGGGATATAAATAGTATTATCTCATAGATTTGGATCGACAAAATGTGAATTCCCAGTTAAAAAGTAGTCATGGTTAAAAATATATCAACATTATTAGACCCTATTTATTTGATACTTCTTGCTTGAAGTGCCTCGCCTTTTGAAATCTATACAGAGGTCACAATGTTTGACAAACATTTCTTTCCTGAAAGCCTTTTCAACGCCGGTTTGATTACGGTCTCACTGGTTTCCTTTTTACATCTTAGTAAGCAATACATTTCCCTTCTTTTATTACTGACAACTTGTCGGTTAAAAAGAGCTTACAAAGTATAAGTTATTCTGCGAGCGAGCTTGAAAATTTTCTTATTTGTAATCAAAAATTTTCAATTTCTTGCATTATTTTGTCGGTTATTGGGACATTTTGTTAGCACAAGATGACGTAGTTCTCTTTTCTATTACTGACGACATGACGTTGTGGTAATATGATTGACAAATTACTGGCAAGCACCGTCGACAAATCTTGGTCGTTATGCGAGCGAGCAGAGCGAGCGAGTTTGGAAATTTTGCGTTTTTAGCATAGAGGCTCTCAAAAATGCATATCTGGCTTATTTTTCTCGGTACATAGACTTCTTTGTCGTACAAAAAGCCCAACCATGACAGGCTAATGACGGGACAAAATTCAAATGTTACCGACAAAATACGGAAATAGCCATTGATGGGGGGGGGCCCAATTGCCACACCGCCCTTGACGTACCTAATGAACTAGTCTTCTACGCAGACAAAATAAAATAGACATAACCTCTGTAGTAGTATTTCCACACAGTACTTTTGAAGAGTAACAGTAGGGAGATAACTCCGAGTAGAACCATGGTAAGCTCTGGATATTTGGTGTTTATTTCAAACCATCTTCAGGAGCTTAACCCCTGATCTTTGTTGCCTAAATGATAATGTTGATTTGTTAACCCTAAAAGAACCGGGCTATTTCAGGTCTTGTTAGTGGGGGGGGGCAACTTAAAAACTTGACAACTTGAAAAATTCAGAATATGCGATACAAGGATATGTTGAAAAAGCATTGGAAAGCACTACTAAACCGTTAAACTTAGCATAAAAATACCATCAAATATGCAAAATTGTCAAATTTTTTGGCGCGCTTTGCGCGCAATATTCTATATTGCAATTTGGTGCGCAGAGCACGCCAAAATTTTTTGACTTTTTTCCAGTTTGGCCTCCCCAATCCGGAACACAGATCGACGCCCCTGGGGGGGGGGCGCATTATGGCTCCCCGTCAGATCTCCGGCCGCAGATCGCGCGATCGACGCGAAAATTTTCGTGCCTAAAGAGCTCGATGTAATGGTAATGTTTGGTAAAAATATTCATTCTGACATTTCTAACAACTATCTACAAAACAATTGTCATATCAGAATAAATTTCTTGTCTATTATATTGATTTTTGAATTTTTTATGTATTTCTCTGTTTTTCAACCTATTGTTTTTATTGTTTCTTTCGGCGAAATTTGTCACAAACGCTTTTTGAAACATAATTATGCTAAAATGATTAATTGTAGCCAATCAAAGTTAAAATGTCCATGTTTATTGTACACAAAATCTCGTTTTGGTGCAGTTTCGGAGCTGACATGCTCGTACAAAAAGTCACGCAGCGTTGTATTGGTTTATGTCCGATTTTCGCGAAAATGGTCTGAAATACGGGAGACTTGAAAGTAACAACAACAATGCGAACGGCGCGGTAAAAAAAAATCGCGCGGCGATAAAATTACAAAAATTGTTGAGGAATATTACGGTTAAGTCTTTAATAGTAGTACCTTATATCAAAATCCAAATAGTTTAACCATAATAGATTCTTACCTGAACGACAAACACTTTCGCTGCAGTCCCCATTTTAGATGAATTTCATTAATTCCAGCCCAATTCTATAGACCAAACTTGCAATGAAGTTATCAACAATGTTGGCATGTAGACACGAAAACTTCGTCGTTGTTTAGTTCAAATAGTTACTTGAATGAGACACAACACATAGGTAAAAGTATTACCCAATTTGTAGAAACGAGCTCAGTAACTTCAACAGGTTGGTATCCAGGCTGATTTCCTAACAACTCTAACCGACAATTGTCGTCGCTGTTTTAATTGATATATTATGTAGTTAAGTGAGACACAATATCATAGGGATCAGTATTACACTAGTTGTTGAAACGAGTTCAGTTGAATCATTACTATAACATCAACAGGTTGATTTCCAGCCGTGCATGAAACAGAGTCGGTTGCAATAAATACGTGACATTATTGTGGGAAAGTGTCAATGCAACATCCGAATGAAATTCGCAAAGTCTACATCCCATTTCTATTATTGGTGCCCAAGTAAGTACGCACGACTATTCGAATGCGGCTCCGCGAAAGAACGCCGCTAGTTAAAAGTGTTGATGAAAATATTCAAACGGCCTTACGAGCATGTGTTGCCAGCCGTGAAGAAAAACATACATTTTGATGAATATTTTTGATAGCCGCAGAACAATTTAATCAGCATGAATTGAACACAGTTATTGAAATGAAACCTAAAGTATTTGCGTCATATGAACTGAAATATAGATGAGTCTATTTTTGCAAGATATTGTTTTATGGGATTGACAAGGACAATTCCCATTGTTGTAAAAAAATAATAAACAGTTTATATACACAATGGTAATATTTCCACCCAATGATGGTCGCAATTCACTTAAATAATGAAAGGGTTGCGTTGAGTCTCGTATCTCTCTTCTGTGGGTCCTTTAATAAATTACGATGTAGAAACGAAAGCAATTGCATGGGCTTGGCCTTGTTGTGTTAATGTCATGAACACGTATATGTATCAGATATAAATACTTATTGTTTAAGCTTTTTTATTATTTTTCCACTCACCCCCCCCCCTCTCCCGAATAGACAAGACACACGATTTGCAGCAACATACCCCTGTTGGAAAGAACACATAGTCACTGTGTGTTCTTTCCATCTGGGGCACCACGTTCGTACGTACGTAGGTCGTGTGTGTGTGTGTGTGTGTGTGCGTCTGTGTGTGTGTGTGTGTGTGTGTGTGTGTGTGTGTGTGTGTGTGTGTGTGTGTGTGTGTGTGTGTGTGTGTGTGTGTGTGTGTGTGTGTGTGTGTGTGTGTGTGTGTGTGTGTGTGTGTGTGTGTGTGTGTGTGTGTGTGTGTGTGTGCGTGTGTGTGTGTGTGTGTGTGTGTGTGTGTGTGTGGGTATGTGTGTGTATGTGTGCGTTTGTGTGTGTGTGGGTGTGTGGCTGTGTGGGTGTGGCTGTGTGTGTATGTGTGCGTGTGTGTATGTGTGTGTATGCGAGCGCGTAAGAATATGTATTGATAAAACACTTGACAGTCATATGACCAAAACATGTGAAAGTGACAGTGCCACTTTTATTACCTTTGTTAAAGTAGGACGACGCTTTCCCTATCGACAAATAATATACATGTGCTTTCATTACCTCTCACTTTTCTGACTATAACAGTACAATCTCCTGGTAAAGAACACTGATTTAACAAGATTTTCTTTGTATTCTATTGTGTTTGCAACCCTGTTTTAAGACAAAGGCTAACATTGTGGAACTTCAATTCAAAAAACTGTCTTTGATATCTGAGCTACATAGTAGTGCTTATATGGAGAAAAAAATCCTAGCATACAAAAGTTTGGAATGTTATGGTGCCACTGTAAGATATGCATGAATGAACAATTAGTACTCCACCCGAGTTCTAAATCAGTCAGACCTGTAATACAGTAGTCTATGAGAGGAAATAGACAAGGGCATTAGATAGTCACTCTGGGTTTTCACTATTTTAAAGCATTAAAATGATCACTTTGAAGTACAATTTTTTTTCAGGACTTCATTTTGGACCTTATCAAAGACACTTAGAGCATGGAGGATTATGCAGCTCAGATATTGTAAACTGTGGTCAATGTTAAACTGTGGCTTTAAAGAAATTTCATTACAAAGAAATCATGTTATGGGTCCCATAACTGGAATATAATGTAACGTATGTTACATGAACACAGTATGACTCTTTAATAGCGATTTAGCTTTACTGAAAGACTAGCATATTATATCTCTTTCAGGATTAGATGCTTTACAACTTATTTTCTCCACACAATTATGTGAAACAGGGAACTTTCCTTCCTTCTTTTAGAATTCAATTTGCATGTTACATTCAATTTATCAAGCATCAAATATTCATGTTTGTGCTATTACTAAAGTATCCGGCTGTGTCTGTTTTTTCCACAAAGGGGCTTTTAATTTCCGTAAAACATGTTTAGCTGTGATCAGTCGCTGATGAAAATAGATTATTCATCTCAGAGTTGTATCTCCCGGTACGAGAAAACAGTTGCCATGGCAACATTATAACACATTCCACCCTACTGCGTATAGAACCACACAGTCTGTTCTCAGTAGTGTAATGAACCATGCAAAGGGGATACATCTATCAACCCTGCATTTTATTGCCTGTTCGCAGTACATTCACTACAGTAGTCATCTTTTCTGTAGACCAGTAACTGGTCTACAGAAAAGATGACTTATAGACCGGAAATGGCATAATCACAATTATTATTAGGACGAATTTAGGTTATTATTCATCTGAGTCTTTATTCTTTTACAACATGTTAGATCGAAGGGGATAGTAGTTTCAATGTGTTGTTATTATCTTTTTTTCCTTTTATATTTATTTATATGAACTATTCATTTATATCGTAGTTGATACAATGTGCATGCAATTTGCCTTATACTCTTGTGCTATAAATAATACACATACGAAGGAAATAACATTGTATTTATTCGTTTATTCACACATAAGTTACGTTATCTAATTAGCTAGTTATATGAATGAAAGTGTATTATATTTCAAAAAATGGCTATTACCATGGCAATAAGGGACGCAGGATAGTGTGAGTAGAACTATCATCATAATAATCAGCAAAAGTAGACTACTCAAAATTTTTTGGAAATCTAAGGTTAATAGATTATTCATCCCTTCTCTTAAGAGTAATCAATGCATGTTTAGTACCATCACCCATGTTATTTTCTTAAAATGATACCGGTCTTATTAGGCCTATAATTACGCCGTCGAGGAAAAGACAGTATTTTGCAATATGGGACAAGGTGTTAATCGAAATTGAACGGTGGTCATCAGGTCAAGACGAGTAATCAACACTCCTTCGGACGGGTCTCTTCAAACAACAACAGAAATCCCATTCGTTTAATTAAGACAGCGCATTTGAACAAGTATTTGGAAAATGCGCTATATAAATGCATTATTATTATTATTATCATCATCATCATCATCATCATCATCATCATCATCATCATCATCGTCATCATCATCATCATTATTATTATTACAATTTTGGGACCCCACATTAAAGGGAGAAGGCACCGGTAACTAACAGGCATAAGTTAAGAAATAAAGAGGCATTGAGAGTATTGTGGGAATTATGGTATATGGTGATAAAGACAGCTTAAATAAGGGCTACTGTGTGACACTCACACTCAGCAAGGCCCTATAAATTAGTTAATTTGTGTTTATTTTATGTCTTTGCAAGCCTTTTCTTAAGATAAACTTGCAGAAACAGTCATAGGGGGGGGGGAGGAGCTTATCGATTCAAACAGTGCATACATTACTACGGCGTGACTAACACACGTCGGGTGGCATGCATCTGTCATGCCTGGTCGGTTTCAGCAATGTGTACATGCGATCTGATTGGTTGGCAATGTTTTCTTAACTTATGCCTGTTAGTTGCCGGTGCCTTCTCCCTTTAAGTATGTCTTAGTAAGTAGAATTGTGCTTAATTAATCAAAAATTCCTTTAAAAAAAAACTTCTTAGTCCAGTTGTGAAAAGCTCTTTTTGGGATGAACGTGGTTTTGGCGACCCCACAAAGATTTTTTTTGGCGGAATTTGTATCTTTAAAGGGTGCAGATTAAGAATCTGGATGATGCCAGCGTGGCACCCTTGGGCATTTTGCATAATATGCAAATTAAGGCGGCCATTATTGAAATTTCATTATTTGACCATAACTGGCTTATTTGAAAAGATAAATGTATGGTTTTTGTATCTACCCCTAGGTTTTCAGGGTCTCTGAATTAGATTAGGCCAAAACTAAAACGATTTGCTTATTTGCATATTCACAATATGCAAATTAGGGCGGCCATTACTAAAATTTCATTATTTGACCGTAACTTGCTTATTTGAAAAGATAAACATATGATTTTTTGTGTCTACCCCTAGGTTTTCAGGGTCTGTGATTTAGATTAGGCCAAAGTCAGAACGATTTACTTATTTGAATATTCATAATATGCAAATTAGTACGGCCATTACTAAAATTTCATTATTTGACAATAACTTACTTATTTGAAAAGATAACGTATAATTTTTGTGTCTACCCCAAGGTTTTCAGGGTCTCTGGATTCAGATAAGGCCAAATCCAAAATGATTTGCTCATTTGCATATTCATTTTATGCAAATTAGGGCGGCAATTACCAAAATTCAATTTTTGGCCCGCAACACGCTTATTATAGGCCTAAAGGACAACAAAGCAATGTAGTGTCCACTTCAACGTTTTAGGAAATCTGATTCTGAGTAGACCAATCAAAAACCGGTTTGGTCATTTTTGTATATGCATAATTATGCTAATTAGGAATCATATCGCCCAATAAGCTTGTACAACGGTATTATAAATGGTATTCCATGGAAAACGAATGATGCAATTTGAACCCATCTCGTAAGTTTATGAACTAATGAAGGGATAAGTTATCAAGTAACACTTCATTTGAGTATTTGAGTATTTGA
>JZLH01S0130850.1:0-22856 GCA_001188425.1 Eucidaris tribuloides
AGCATGTTTAGTATATTTATTAATATTTTCACTGTAAAACATTTTTGGTCCGAAAATTTTTGGGGGGGCTTGAGCGATTTTTGGGGGGGCTCAAGCCCCCCAAAGCCCCCCCGTAGAACCGCGCCTGCTCTAACATGAAATAGAAGACGGCATGAACGTCTTTACGCTAAACTTATTTTGTGAATGTAATTTTATTTTATCTGCAGGTCACAGCTGTCATTTATAGTTGTTGAAAATGGAGGCAATTACACGATACCACAGATTCACAGTGGGAAAATTGTGTGAATAAATGAACATTGATCATCATGCACAGGGGCGTCGATCCGTGTTTCGGATTGGGGGGGGGGGGTTAAAAGTGAAAAAAAGTCATAAATTTTCGGCGCGCTCTGCGCGCCAAATTGAAATATAAAATTTTGCGCGCGGAGCGCGCCGAAAAGTTTGCAATTTCGTATATTTGACGATATATTTATGCTAAGTTAATGATTGTATAGTGCTTTCTAATGCTTTTAAAACAAAAACACCCTATTTTATACTATGAATTCTTCAAGTTGTTAAAATTATTGGGGGGGGGGGGGCAAATCAATATGTTTGCCCCCCAATATTTTCATTGGGGTTTCAAACACCACACCATGATCTAGCTCAATTTGGGGGCTGACAATTAAGTGGATGGACCTGTCATTCAAGTCTTCATGCGACATTACACTTCATATGGTCAACTGAATGGGTCTCGTGCAACATGAGTTTTCAGAGTAAGTCACTTTCTAGAATCTTGAATATTGTATAAAGTTTGTAATTGTGTGAGTTAGTTGAATTCACACTTTACAGGTTGATGCTTGTTCAAATACGAAGGCTTACATCAAGTTTTGTCTCTAAAGTTCTTTGAAGTCTTGGTTAAAGTAAATGCTGTAATTTATGTAAATCTTTTCACTTTTAGTAGAATGAGCATAACTAGATTATTAACTACATACCAATACCGGTATTATGATACTAGTTTAGAGGACGTGTACATAATTAAAGGTTAGTGACATCATTGGGAACACTTGAAAATGCCTCAAGAACCAAAGGTTTGAAATATATACACTGTCACTATAGCATGTCATTGATCTCCCCACCTGGAGGATGTCTGTAATTGTTCTACTCTAAGGAGAATCCAAGGCATAATAACATAGGAGTATCTTATTCTTGCCGGGTAGGATAAAAATATAGGCCCCATAGAGAGCCTTCCACAGTCAAGTTCCTTCCATGCACTGGGTGATATTGACATTTGGTTACTTTTGAATAAGTGAACGTTTTAACTACACAATTTCACAGAAAGCCTGCATGTTTAAACTTGATTCAGAGTATATTCACGAAGTTGCAGGACTACCCCAATCACTATCATTTACCTTAAATATGTTGTTTGCTGTTCATGTTTCAATTCCCCCCCCCAAAAAAAAAATGCACAAATTTTGTGAATATATTCCATTGTGACACAAATGAGTGTTTTAGGACAAGATAACCATATTAATTGACCAATGACGCCAAATGAATATTTTGATATTTTGAGGTCATTGACCTTTCACAATGCTCAGAGGTCAAAGGTAGAAGTCTCTTAATAATTGCCAATGCTCTCTGGAATATTAAGACAACTCCATTGTATCAGAAATGTATGTTTAGTACATCACAATCACGTTTATTATTACCAAACATCAATATCTGCATATTTTAAGGTCATTGACCTCTGGAGGTCATCAGAGGTCAAATCTCACTTACCTCCCGATCTTAAAATAAAGCTTATGGCATGTTCTAACGCTGGTGAAAGTTTCACGCTTTAGTCAAATTTCGCACAATTGGTCTACATATCCGCTCTACTACTAAAAAAAGTCTGGGCCTTAAAAAAAAATGAACTCCTGTAACTGTCATGTTAAAACTTGTTTTGGCCTCATATTTGGGGAGCTTTATTACCTTGTCATTACACATATTTCTGCCAATTTTCACGCACCAGTGAAAATGCTTCATAAAGATAGCGCCCTCTGTTTTGCATGCATCGGCTTTTTTGAATGGTTGCATTTCCGTCATGCATGAGTTAATCTGTACCCTTCTTTGGCTTTAGGTATTTAAAGATAACTTGTTTCCAGCAATTACAAAGAATATATACCTCTGCGCGGAACAAATTGCAATAATTGCTCTCCAAAAACATGAAAGTAAAGAAAATGGCCACATAGCTTCAACTTACTCTAAATTCTCAAATCATATGGGTAAGCATTTTATACTTGGCAGGTATCTGCATTAATGTAATTAACAACTGTCTACAGGGTTGTGTGAAAACAATTTATGTTAGCTTGTAATTATAGCGACGAAATCTCAATTTCAAGTGTTTTCCAAAATGGCCCATTATTTCCTTGCAATACATTTTTGGCACTGGCAAGTAATCGTAAAATGACCGCAATGAAATAGCCTTTCAGTTGATACAAAATAAAATATGTTGCTACACGGAAGATTTCTGAAAAAAACATTCTGAGCGCTGGGTAGAAAAATACAAATTCGGCCAAAGTTGGTTACGCAGGATACCACAGGTATTATGCAGTTATGTAGAACAGTAGCAAACCAAGCCAATGACCACGAAGTAAACAGATTGCATGAGCAGAAGGGCAGATGTCGCAATGTATCTCGGTCTTAATCCCCCAAGGTACTATTTATCCCTGATATGACAATATGCCAGGACCCCAAGTTAGAGGTGTGTGTGTGTGTGTGTGTGTGTGTGTGTGTGTGTGTGTGTGTGTGTGTGTGTGTGTGTGTGTGTGTGTGTGTGTGTGTGTGTGTGTGTGTGTGTGTGTGTGTGTGTGTGTGTGTGTGTGTGTGTGTGTGTGTGTGTGTGTGTGTGTGTGTGTGTGTGTGTGTAAAATAAATCCAGTAACTTGTCACTGTATGCCGATAATACCACGTTTTATCTGAACGATGGAAACTCTCTTTGAAAACTTTCAATAAAAATGTGATTTATATTTGAAGTTCTTGTGGTCTCCATGGAGGACTGTGTGTTATTGCAGCGAAAGTCTTAAGTACATTTTAGTCCTGAGTACATTGTACTTCTTAATACAAGAGAAGTGTGATAAATTAACGTATTCACCAAAAAGTGAGAATTGTAGTATCTAATGCGGAGGTAACGTGGAATTAGACAACAACCCAAACAACAACAGTAGTGGAGGTGTACAGAAAGTGCAAAATGAAATAATTGAAATTTAGTAGAATAAATTAAATACGTACAGAAGGAGAAAGGAGACAATACTAGTCGGAAATATTTGTAATTTAATATACAAATTTTGTTGGGACTAAGGTTTGTCATAACAAGCACTTGTTGGGACTGAGGCAGGTCTGTCATTATTTATTTATTATGACATGTAACTTGATTTAATTACTTGTAATATGGGGAATAAAGTGCAGAAGTACATGATATTGATATAGCTACATGGGACATATGATTTAAATGAGTAATACAAAGACATTGGTAAAATTATAAAATTTGATAATGTGCTAATTAAAATAAAAAAGTACTGTTTTTATGAATTGTACATTAATGGAAATAAAATGTGAATAGGAGATATGAATATCGAACATAATATTACACAGAAAAGTATTCTTAAAAAATTAAAATATGTCGTTCTTGTCACCTGCATGAAATGAATCGATACAGGAATGTGAAGTGTTGTGTATTATTGCAGAAGTTAGAAAATGTGAATTGAGATCAAGTGAAATAGAAAAGAATTGTCACAGTGAATGCTCAATTGCGACAGGTCATTTTCCAGCTTTTGGGGATAGACAATGCGAAATGTGTGAAAAGTGGTATCATGGTTATGTTCTAGATAAGAGTAACTGTAGAGATAAATCTGATTTTTTGAACGTAGTATGGATATGTATGTGTGGACTTGTAAATTATTCATTTTGTACAAAGAGTATATTATACCATGACTTACAATGTCCCATGTGCAATGTCATTCTCTCTTTCAAAACTCATTTTACACTAGTACACTCTTAAAAAAGTATAGTCAAATGTGACTGATATCTAGTCAAATATGACTTTACATTTGGTTTCATATTATAATCATGAACACTTTAATTCAATTTAGTTTAATTCAATTCAATTTTTATTTTCATATTTCTCAAAAATCACAATATAAATAAATCACAAAAATATACAATTGGAAAGACATACATAGACAACTAAATAGGTCTTTCACTTGAAATCGTGAAACTACCCTCCCTACTCAAAAGTATTGCAACATACAATATAACGCATACATTTTACGTTGAAGGGGTCTTTCTAAAATGATGTCCTAATTCCGTTCAATATCGGAAAATTACATCTTTTTTTAAAATAAATCAATGAATATACTTTCTCGTTCCTTCTCCAAGGCGGAGAGATTATCAAATGCAAGCGCGCCCACGACAGAGGGAATGGAACAAAGATTTTAACCTTTTTTTGTTCCCCGGAGGAGTGGGGTGTTAATTAACACTAGCATCGTAATTCGGTTTCCGATTACCAACAAAACGGTTTTAATGGTTTCGAAAGACTTCCAGCAATCAAAAAATGTCACTATGATCCTCTGAAGGGGTCTCAGAAAGAAGACCACGCCCCTCAAAGACGAAAGTGACCTCCCATCTTCATAAGACAGTGACAAGGAGGACAAAGCTACTCATAAAAGATGATGGCTTTTTCTTCGCATCATTATATCCAGTGTACCCAGAAGTTTCATGACTGTAAATTTATGATGTTTACAATAGTAAACTGCCTTTAAAATAGAAAAAGAGTGAAAAATTATATCTTAAAGAGGTCTTGTTTAAAATATGGCGCGTTTCCTCCTTACCACTGTCTCATGAAGATAGGAGGTCACTTTCGTCTTCGAGGGGCGTAGTCTTCTTTCTGAGACCCCTTCAGAGGATCATAGTGACATTTTTTGGATTACTGGAAGTCTTTCCAAACCATTAAAACCATTTTATTGGTAATCTGAAACCGAATTACGATGCTAGTGTTAATTAACACCCCACCCCTACGGGGAGTAAAAAAAGGTTAAAATTTATGTTCCATCCCCTCTGTCGTGGGCGCGCTTGCATTTGATAATCTCTTCGCCTTGGAGAAGGAACGAGAAAGTATATTTATTGATTTATTTTTTAATGTCATTTTCCAATAATAAATGGAGTTAGGGCATCATTTTAGAAAGACCCGTTCAACGTAAAATGTATGCGTTATATTGTATGTTGCAATACATTTGAGTAGGGAGGGTATGAGGACAAAAATGCATATAGATTATTATGGTCAAATTTAAAGGATGTAAACGATAATCGAGAGAAATATGGGGCCTACGCAAACTACGCTTTTAAAGTCGCAGGCCCCGTAGTAAAAATAGGTGGAAGACGAATACGGAGTACGGATTAACAACGGACCTAAAGAAATTTAAAACATAAATAAAATAATGCCAAAAATTTAAGTAATCTAGAGAATGCTACATGTTGCTACGGAATATATAAAATTCGTTTCTGTAATTTGGCAGTCACACAAAAAATAATATTATTGACACTCAACTATGACATCTTGGCAAAAAACGATAACACGGTAAAAATAACCGATTGAACAAAGTTCAAATATAATTTCCCTGGCAATAAACATTGTCATACATTTGAGCATTGATATAAAGGGATCGGATTCCATCGAGGGCGCTAACTAGGCGGTAGGCCGACCAGCTGACCCCGGGGGGGGGGGGGAAGGGTCGCTCTCCACACGGCCTACTACGCACCCGCGTCCAGAAAAAGCGTCGTAAAGGGTCCCTTTTCCAGCGTTCGGACGTCTTTTGGAAAAAGGGTAGCTTTTTCAACTCAAATCGCTAGCAATCGCCGCTTAGGGTAGCCTTTTCTCACATGTCATGCCATTTAGGGTTACTAATTTGATTTGTAGATTACGCCATTTAGGGGTGCAAATTTGAGTACATCTATTAACATCTCCAAAAATGAACGTTTTGTAATAAGGAAAATTATAAATGAATTATTGATTAAACTTTTTCGGGTTCTGCAATGTACAATAATGTTTAAGATGAGAAAGACAGTTGGGTAGGGAATTAAATTAGTTGATTTCACTGTTTACGCCACTTAGGGTATTGAATTAGTGGATTTTCAGTTCACGCCACTTAGGGTATCAGAATGAGTGGATTTCATGGGAGTCACGCCGTTTAGGGTAGCTTTTCTCATGGGTAACGCCATTTAGGGTCACAAATTTGGTAATGTAGGTTACGCCGTTTAGGGTGCATTTCTGAGGTTGTTGGACACGGGTGGGATACAGGCCATCTGGAGAGCGACCCCCCCGGGCAGCTGACATCACTACAGAGTTGATTATTAGTAATATTACAGAGAATTATCAAAGAGTCAAAATAAATAAATGGACGGGTTTTGTATTTAAATTTGTCGAGTGTGACAGCTGTGCACAGACCCCGGCCGCCAGGTCAGCAGCCACGCCAGAATGCGAAGTATTCCGTGGTACATACGAAAAAGAAATACAAAGAAATTACTATTATCGTGTTAATCACATGGTGAAGCGTAGCCACTGAATAAATGTTGCTTTTGTTTACGTTTAAAAGAAGATATAGTGAAACACAATGTAGTATCATTAGGAAGTTCATTCCAATATTTTGGTCCAGTAAACAATGTGTGTTTTTTTTGGCAAATATGGTTCGAGTACATGGAAGATTATTAAAACAGGTCTGCTTTGTATTCTGATTGCTGAAACTTATATATACATCCAGGTTTTGAAAAAGTTTCAATTTGTTAGTGCCGTAGTGGTAAGGAATAATGAAATATGGGAAAATTTGTATTTTGACAAATTTTACATTTTGGGGTAAAATGGTAAAAAAAAAATGAATATTTTCACCAAGAATCACAAAGCTCAATAAATCTAGTATCATCTTGTAGAAAATCATATCATACCACTCACTTGGTGAGAGGATATTCTGTCCACCCAAAATTTGTTCAGGAGGGTCCTCAACACATTCATACCAGCAACCTTTTGCAGCATCCCAAGTCAGTATAATGATAGAAACATAAAAACAAATTCATCATGGTATTATCCAAATGAGAGCACCGTACTTTCCATAGAAAGTAGAGTCTCTGATTACATTTTTGGTCAGTTCCTTTACGTGTTCCCTCCTTCCCAAATGACAATCAATGGTGTACGTTTGAACAATTTCAACATTGTGTCATCTATACCGATTGGACAATCAAATGGATTTGAAATCATTTTCTTTCTGAAATTAAAGACCATTTCCACCCACATTTAGATTAAGGTAGTTATCTTTAAAGTACCGAACGAATGTGTCTATCACATTTCTGTATTCATTTTTATTTTCTTTAACAAGTCCAACAATAGCAGTACAGTGTATCATAATCTGCCTATTTACAAATATACAAGTACAGAGTTTGAACGGCAATACAGTCATTTGTGTACAAGATAAACAGTTAAAGGGGATAGTAGTGGATCCCATTGGAAATGCGTTGCCTGGTGTAAAACTGTTTTCAGGAAGTGATGGTGTTAAATCTTCACCTGAATTGTATGTTGCTGTAGGAGGAGTCCATTGGGCTATAGGTGTATTCATACCACGGGCAGGTACCAAGTCAATATGGAAGGGACAGTCAGTCAAAACAGGATTCTCCCGATCTGAAATAAAATAAGATTGAAGGAGAAAGGCAAAGTCATGAAGTAAAATAGGAGAAAGGAAGGTGGCCGGATTGGGTGAAAGGAGGGATGAAAATGGGAAGAAGGGAGGGGAGAAGAATGGAAGAAAGGAGTCGGAAAAGTAAGGATGAACAGTGATAGAAATAACTTTAAGGAATAAACATTTCAGTCACCATCAATGCTACATTATCAAAATGATCTCAGCTCCATTACAGAAGCAAGTTATAATTGAACACAAACTGACAATATTTTTCATGAAATAAAATATACTATCTGCAAAATAGAAATCGCTCCTATGTATGGTTAAATTCTTCTTATTGAAGAAACTGCAATTATAGTTGAAGAGGGCTTCGTATATGTACAGCAATTAAGTGCCTCTTTTTGGTATCTTTTGTATGTTTTATTAGCCTTTGCACATTCATGAACTGTGTACTGTTTAAAAAAAAATTGAGACGAAATACCTGTAATTAACACAATAGGAAACTTTCCCGTAATTTGAGAACAAAACTGACTGCTAAAGTTGATTTTGAAGCTTTTCATAATATAGGAACAAACATTTCACTCAGATTCTCTTCTACCTCCATGGTCTCTCCAAATTTCTACCCACGGCATTACTGTTTCAAATTAATGTATTCAAATCTTATATACCCGCAGCTTACCAATGACGGTGATGACGAAGGTGCAGGTGCCTGAGTTGTTGTAGTTGTCGGTCGTTATAAACTGTACGATGGTCTGTCCAGGCTCAAACTGGTTGCCGGGGGAAGAATTGGAGGATAGGTGTAGTTCACAGTGTTGTCCCTGGCCGTAAGCTTTGCACCAGGTAACAACGGCACTCGCTTCTCCTTCAGGCAGGGTAACCGTCTGATCCCCAGGATAGTGGACAAATGATGGGGGTTCTTTATCTACAATGGTGTCAATCATAATCAAAATACAAAAAACAAAAAACAAAAAAAATTAAGAAATATACATTTCAGTCGCCAATGCCACATCATCAAAATAATCACAACTTTATCAGATAAAATGAATTATAATAGAATACAAACTTATGGAGGACACCAATATCAACACAAATTCCCCCCCCCCCACGATTTGGAAAGAAAAAAAGTCATGATACAAATTTGTAAATTCGTAGTCAGCAACCCCCCCCCCCTTGAAAGCGACTTTTCGTCGACTGGCAGAGCTAGAAATATTTCTGACCTTGATGTGGAGAAAAAAATCAGTCACCCCCCCCCCCCCCCCCCCCCCCCCGTGGGGCGACTTTTCGCTACCTATGCGTTGAGCGAGAAAAAATTTGGACTTGAGTTTTGGCTTTCGCCGCGGATGAACAAATGTCTCCCCTACATTTGAAAATGGATTTGCGCCACTGATCGTTGCTAATAAGCAGCCTAAGCCTAATCCTAATTCTAGGCCATATTGTCAGTAAAGTGCAATTTACCCGATCTAGATCTTACGTCAATTTATCATTCGAACGTTACACTATAGACTAGGCTAACTTACGACTTCAGTTAAAGTTTAATTCCAAACGCGCAATTTTGTTATTAGAAATTCGTTTATGAGAAACTTTAGATCTAATTATGACATGAAGTTGAACTTCAAGTCTTCATGAAGATTTTTGCACTTTAATTTTGACAAACTTCGATAATTTTAGTGAAGCAAACTCGGCAAAGTTTGATAAATACAGCGTTCGGGCCAGTGACAGTTTCAGTGCCAATGCACTAGTGCATTGGCACTGACGGTACTGCGGCTCACATTCACACTCATGTGTGCATCTTCAATGGTCACAAAGTTACGTTACGACTTACGTTCTACGACTTTCATATTTACGAGTTTCGTATGTTTGAATCAGATATCCTCATAAATGTAGACCTACTGCAGTCTTAACTTACCCTTGAAAATGTCTACCAAATCCTCCATCCCCCATTTCAAGAGTTTTTGCGTCACAAATTCGTCCATGTCGGCCAGGTTGTACAGCTAGCTAGTTCCCTAGCTCAGACTCGACGCATAGTAGGTAGTATTATAATGCATATGCAGCGCGCTAGCTAGCGCAGCGCTAGCGAAGATTATATCCCACATAAGTATGTTTGACCAATGAGATTCTAGAATTTGGCACTTGTGACAGAGATACATTTTCTGCCAACATTTGCACCGAAGTACTATCACATATGTGATAGTTTCAAAGTACTATCACATATGTGATATACACTTTCATAAGCACTCAGGGGCAACGCACTTTTACCTACGATTACAATCGAAAATGGTATCGCTCGCAATTATCGACCACGGATCATGCCTACGCGCCGCGCGCTGCAAGGTCTACGAAACGAGCAGGGCATGTAGTGCAATGCATGCTGCGCGTATGCGCTAGCTAGCGAAGCGCCGCGCGCAGGGCGGGCAAACCACAAACAGATGATTTTTGGTGCGTCGCGTGTCGATCGTTCACGTACTGTGCGATCGATCGATTGAGGCGCTAGCTCGCGATCGTGTGATTGAGCTAGCTATAGCGATAGCTAGCTAGCTAGCTGCGCTACAGATAACGAGTGTGTCAGCGGGCTGCGGGTGTCGAGCTCGATCCCCAATCGAGAGCCCAAATTCGCAGGTGGAATTTATAGATTTTGGTTAGTCTTGAAATCTAGCCCGACAGTTTCTTTTCATCCGACTAGAACATCGTGGACTTTGATCAGTCGGACCCTAGTCTTGCTTTTGGTCCTTGGGGGAAAATGAGTGATTTATTATGGCTGTCTCGTCTCTGAGTCGGAGTCTCGTCGTGACTCAGAGTCAGTTTAATTGAAGTCTGAAGACCCTCCTCGATTTAAAATCCGAGGAAAATTAAACGGCAAACCTGTACTTTAGTTTAGGAAACCTGGCAATGTAAGTACAATAGCAGTTCTAAATACCGTTCAAAATCATTCTGGACATATTCTTACGTACTAGCTCTTTCCAATTCTTTTTCATTTGATGAAAATAACGTACAGTTTGGACGAAAATACTGGCCAAAAACACGAGTGTCAGCGATTGTTTCGTCCACGGCGGTCTGACTTCACGCTGCACTGTGCTGAAGCCGGTTACACTAACTGTTACAAGTTCGATCTGACGTTACAGATTCAACTTCCATTTCGTCTGTCTGCCATGTGTGTGAGTACCATGATAATATTAAAATTATGTTTGTAGATGACTGTTTTTACTAGTAGGCCTACCGTATTATTCTTCGTACGACGCGATCGCTGCGGTTGTTTGTAGCATTCGGGCATAACGCCCAACGTTAAATTTACTGTGCCAGCTAGCCTTCAGTATGCATGCGAAGCGCTAATTAAGCGTGCGTGCGGGTTGACGTTGTTGCAGTCGACCGGGTTGTGGTACACGTAACGTTAGAATCTAACGTTACTAGTCCAGCGTTACGTTGGATCTAAATATTCAGCGCGATTTATTTTTGACGTAAGAATTTTCGAATTATGAACTGTGAATGATATAACGGTCTATATTATTTCTTATAATAAAAATCTCAAGTTATTCGACCGATGTGGGATATAAAGCAAATAATCATCTCCTATTTCTCGGGCGATGGATACAATCTAACATCGCCTCGGTGATCCTCGCGGATCACCTCGGCGATGTTAGATTGTACCATCACCCTCGTAGTCGATGATTATTTGCTTACTACAACTTGTATTATTACCAAAGACGCTTTACGCGTAAAGAGGAATGGGCCAATAAGCGATCGCGCTTGTTCCCTAAACGCGTCAAGGGAAACCAGTTTCACGTAACTATTTCACTTAGTCATTCATCAATGACTGATTATATAGTAAAAGGGACCAATGTAACTGGAAAGTAACTGATTTTCAAGTTAATTTCATTTGACTGGGAAATACAGTCAGTTATTTAACTAGATTGTTTTTAGAGTGTATCATTGCAAGAACATCGTATTAAACTGATAGGCTAACATTGTGGAGCTTCAATTTAACAAATTTTGATATCTGAACTACATAGTAGTGTTCATATGGATAAATAAATACCCTAGAATAAAAAAGTTTGAAAATTACACTGCCCGTTATGCATGAACAATCAATTAAAACTCAGGGCGAGTTTAAATAGCCTAGGTGTACACACAGTAAGTCTATGGGAGAATATGGGCAGGTGAATCCGATCAACTTACGATTTTCACTTTTTTAAAGCACTAAATAATCATTTTGAAATACAATTTTTTCAGGGCGTCATTTTAGACCTTATCAAAAACAATGGTAGCATGGGGAATCATATAGCTCAGATTTTTTTTTTAACTGTGGTAAATGTTGGCCAATACCTTTAAAACACGATTTCAATTCTAGTTTTCACTTTGTAGGTGTCCCCAGTTGGGAAGTGTCCCAAAATTTGGAAATTTCATCGATCACCCCCCCCCCCCCCTCACCACTGCTGGGACCGGATCTACGCCCATGGTTGTTGCGCAAATGTTGTGTGGATTATTGATTGGTAATAAATTGCGAGGGGGGAGGGGTCGGGGTTCTCCTTCCAGGGTGGGAAAATTTGACATGTTCTCCTTGAAAATGTGAGTTTGGCAGAGTCATTGCAGGGCCCATTCTTTGTCACGTGTGTGACCAAAAATACTACAAATTGCTACAAAAATGTCATGTAATTCAAAGGCCTTGCAGGACATTGTTTTGAAATGTAATATATCTTATATACTTATGTCAATAGTGATCAAAGTAAAATATTTAATGTTATGTTAATCAATACCTATTTAGGGTCACGAGGTCAAATAAGTTTTTGTACGACCTGTGTGTGACTTTCACACGAAAGATGATTTTTCATAAACTTCAAGATTTAACTTGCAAAACTCTGTGAATTGTCAAACTCTACACAATGTTTGTAATTCTGGCAGACTTTAACATTATAGTGTAGTAAAGTAGGAAAATGACATAGATTATTTTTATCTCTCACAAGTATTTTTTATGTATTTCTTTATGGCTGATGAAAGTGTCGTCACGTGGTGACATTTGGTGTCACGTTGTGTGACATGTATATTGTATAGCATACATATACATCATGGTTAATTTGGCAAAAAGATATTCTGGAAACACTCGAGCTAGCAGGCCTGAACTATTAATCACTTATGCCCCTTATATTTTCCCCACAACATGATTAGATTTCGATATGGTCTGCCCTCATACTTTTTTTCAAAATAATTTTTTTGACAATTTTACTAATTTTTGCAACCCAAAGATAAAATGCACACCCTGCTACAATCTACATTTTCATAATGTATTGAAATTTATGGATATTTTCTCTTCAAAACTATCTACCACCTGTTCATACTCAATACATTTCTTCAATACCAAAAATGCAATATGCATACATTAGTTGTTGCTATGTCTGGCAAGCCTCCTGCAGCTGTCAGGTTGCCTAAGAGCAACCTTTGTCGAACAGAATGGCATGCATAACATTTTGCATTTATTGAAACTGTTCTACAGGCAACACATGCCCTAGTCTGGCTTCCAGACATTTACATGTACATTAACCTGTCTGTTTTATTGATAAGGAAACATACTGTCTTCAGTCAATTTGCTTTGAATAATACAAGAGTCTTGATTTAAGGCAACAGTAAGTATCTCTGAGGTAAAACAGTCAGAGAGTAAGTGTTCTATGGAGGCCAAAAAGTTGCATGGTCTAGAACTGAGACTACATATGCCCTGTAGCTTCTCTGCCAACATACCCAAACAAAACAAGTATGACAACATCGTCACGTGTGTGACCAATTAATTTGCTCGCTTAATTAATTAACGAATGGCCAATTTATGGTATTCATATTTAGGTGTCTAAAGTAAGACAAATAACAAAGTAGCTTTTGACACAAAAAAGAAATATTATCAAGACAGTAGTTTTCTGCTGGGAAAAACTTATCATGATTTTCCTGTCACGTCGTGTGACATTTAAAGTTGCAGTAATTTGTTTTGTTAATTACTCATTAATGAATGAATAAAAACTATTCTCTTAGTCGGTATTAGTTGAATGGGTGTGGACAAACATATGACCACATCAATCTTCAGAAAGAAGTTATTACACTCACCTTTTTACCAATCTATTTAAGAGGAAAAATGCTCAATATTTACATTATAACACATTGTTATTTAAATTTAGGCAAGTTAGCATAAAATATGGACTTTTTCAAAGAAAAAATATCATTCAAGTAACTTGGATTATGCTTTGCAATGAATATGCAACTGAAAATTTCAAAGAACAAACTCATTTTTTGACAATTTGTTTCACTTTTCAAAGAATGGCCCTGCAGATAAAGGAATGCATAATTTTAAGTTCATATAAGTAGGGTCGTAATGACATCAACTTATTGTGACAATCCTGGCAGCCATTCCCTTTAAGAAAAATATTTGGATTTTGGATTATTACAATGTAAATAATCCAATAACTGTTCACTGTACATACAGTCCCGGACAAAAGTTTGGAATATTTTTATTTCTTTGCATAGCCCTGTTTTAAAGTGCAGATTTCTTACGATTAATGAATAATCACCCATGCAGAACAGGTCATTACTTAGTTCAAAATGAGCTCTACTTAGGGGTGGCGCCAGAGTATAATTTCAAAAGGGCGAAGTCCGTCGGAAAAAATTTGCCTGCAAATAATATTTTTCCTAGCCTAACTACGAGTCAAACTGCATCCGACAAGTGGGAGGGGGGCAGGGGTTTACGTCGACAAAAAAGATTAACATTTTTTGCCCGCCAAGTTATAGTTTCACGAGCCAAATCAACAACAATAGGGGCAAAGTCATTTTAATAAGTTTGAAAAAAAAATAGGGGCACGGGAGGCGGCTGCCCACGCCTCCCCCCTCCGGTGCCTCCCCTGACTTTACTTCAGGACAAGAAACCTGTTCTTAATAAAATTAGAAACTGCATTTGGTAGAAAAATCATGTTCCCATCTTTTGTGTATTACGTGTAAGTACTTTTGGAAAATTGGGTATTATACATGTATCATTGGGCCGTATGCATAAAAAGTAGCAATTGCTTTTTTCTAGCCTTTTGCTTGAATCCATATGCAAAAAAAAAAAAAATAAAGAATTGCTTGCAAGAAAAAGATCTTGCTTGCAAGCCAAAGCAATTGCTTGTAGCCTGCAAAGAATTGCTACACGATCAAGTAGGCCTAAATGCATACAAACGTTCGCACAAAGGTTAATTTTTATCAGCATTTGTTTTTATATTCTCGCTGAACGGAATTCACGAGAGGACTTTGAAACGAGCTCCGCTCGTCTGTCTGTCTGTCTCTGTGTGTGTTTGTGTGTATATGTCTGTGTTTGGTGTGTATGTATGTGTGTGGATGTGTGTGTGAGTGTGTGTGTGTGTGTGTGTGTGTGTGTGTGTCTGTGTGTCAGTGTGTGTGCATTAGTATGTGTGCATGTATGACTATTGGTATTCATTCTGTTCTAAATTATTCATCCTGAAATAGATCGCCTCACAAAAAAAATTATAACATATCAATTTCTTAACAACAGAAGACGGTCCTCTCTTGCGCAGAGAAATACGAGGTTATATACGCACTGGTCATGCACTGGCCGCACTTAGTAGGGCGTGTCTATTGTTTACATTCACACTAGAACGCATAATAATAAAGACACGCGTGGATTTCTCACTGAGAGAAAATCGTATCTGTGATTGTTTTTGCCAATTCCGCGGGCCTTCTCCTAGCCAATAAAATTTGATTTTCTCATTTTTAGAATTCTCATACTTCCCACTACATATCCTCATCGTCAATATTTTTATAGATCTCGAACTTTCATTTTATGAAGCGGCAAAGACAGAAAAAAATGAGAAAAACGGGGATCTTTCACGAGATTTTTTTTTTTACCAAAAAGGAAGTCTTGAGACTTAATTCCGCAGGTCATTACATTGACTTTGGTCAGTACATATTCTGATCTAACCTGAAAGAGAAACCTTTGATTATCATAAATCTCGTGTCAATACTATATCAAGCGTGTAGATTTGTGACAATGGCAAAAAAATGTGCCAAAAACGACGGTTTTAGTTCCAATTTACCATTGTGTTGCAAAACTCTAGACCATGAAGAAATTAAAAGATCGCTTAGAAATTGATATGCAATCAAATCATGCATAAACATTTTGAAACAAAGGTTGTTCTGGACAACCTGATAGTTTGCCCGTGGTTTGTAGGTTTGTCCGGTATAACAAACACAAGTATATGCAAATTGAATTCCAACCATCATGCACTCTAGAAATAATCAGTAGATTCGTTCCTCGATGGTCGTGGAAAGAAACATCCATAAATTTGTATACATTAGTGAAGTGATCTTTCGTAATCCCCATGACAGGAAATGCTTCCCCTCTCAGGCATAACCCGCCTTTGTGCTCCAATGAAAGTAATGGACCGTATAAAAAAAACACACTAGCTAACATCCTTCAAACCAAAGATGGATTTGAAGCAATTGCTTTTTTTTCGTATGCATAACATTCTGCTTGTGTTAAAACCGTTTGCTTGCCTTTTGTGAGCAATTCCTAAAGGTCTCCACCACCATACAACAGCAACGTCACGCGCGCTGGTGCGACCACCAGTAAAGGCGAGATCGACAGAAGTCGAATGCGTGTAGGAAGAAGCCTCCCATCTTCACAACTCGCGGTCAACGCACATAAATACATTTCTAAAAGAGGCTCCGTACCTTCAGGATTGAGTTAAATCTTTAACCCCCTTCCTGAAACATTTTCCCCTATTTTTTGTTTCTTGATATACCAGAAAAAGTATTTCTTGATTTATTCTCCTTTTGTGCAGTTTTGGTTTGGTCTAAATACGAGCATGCACATGTTTTAAACTCGTAATTAAGCAAAAGCGCCCATTAAACCTGGTATAAAGGAGTTTAAAAAAACCCAAGCAAATTCTTGTCGGAACAAGGAAAAGATTCTTTTTATGCATACGTATTTAAGCATTTTCTTTCATCTGTAAGCAAGTAATTCTGCCTGTCAGCAAGAACTTTTGTTTGCAGGCATTTACTCATCGCTGTGCACCCGGATTACACGGTAAGTAAAAGATTATGCAAACATATAAGCAATTGCGCGAGCTTGATTTTTCTTGACAACCAATTGCTGGTGCTTGAAGCAATTCCTTATAAGCATTTGCTCCTTTTTATGCATACGGCCCATTATCTTGAAAAATTTAAATTATGATGCTCTTATATTGTGCAAAAGTTGCAGAAGCAATAGAATAGAATGAGTTGAATTGGAAATTGAATAATCTATATCGTCGTCGTCGTTGTTGTTGAGCAAATGGTGTGGCAATAATTGATTAGTGATACATGGGGACGGTCTAGAAAAAAATAAATAAATGAAATTGACAAAAATATTTTACTATGAAAATATTAATTAATAAACCGAAACGATCTAGCAAACACTTACATATTGAAAGAAGAAGATTTACGAGTTTCAAAATATGTATTTAACATGCCAAGGAACACATCTTTGTCATGCCTATTTTCAAAAAGTTCCTACCGTTGCTTGGCTCCCTTGCAAGTATGAGCACCCAATTCCTAATCTTAAAACCAACATATATATCTACCATACCTATAAAACCAAAGAGGTTCTGCCCGTATCTCCTCCGCTTCGTCGCTTCACTCCCTGGCAAGTAGGCCTACACTAACCAAATTACAGTTTTTCGCATACTTCCTATACATCTATTTAAAAACCTGACAAACTAATATTTTAATGATATCATAATAACATATAGTGCATTTACCATGCCTAAAAAAATGTTTTTCCAATGCGCATTTTCAAAGAGTTCCTACCGTGAGAGGGGGTATCCCCCTTCCACACTCTCCCCGCACGGACGCCTCACTCCCTCGCAAATACTTTTTTTTCACAAAACTCTTTTCAAAAACCTGAATACAATCCCCAATAATCTTTATAAAATATACCTTTAAAATATTTATTTACCTTGCCTCCGCTCACTCGCATGTTTCCGTCAAGCCCCTAGTAGCACCCCCACCCCCTCTAAAATTTTCAGCTCAAGAACCGTGCTTGGTTTAAGTGTTATTTAACGAATGCAGATCTTGGATTAGTTTACTTGACCATCTGTCCTGGGTAAATCGGTTCAAGTGCGGTTAATTCTCATTAAATGGTCATGGTTGCTATGGCAGGGCTTAGATAAGTGTTCCGTAAGTCCCGTAGAAAATACGCAATATCTTACAGCATATCAACCATTTCATGCTTGTGTCTGAATATACTGTCACGGTGTCAGTCAGTGGAAAATATCCACTGTACACAACATTCCAAACAAAGAGTTTGTGTGTATGATTTTCCCTTGTTCGTTTTTTCATTCCGAGTCTTGCAACGGAGCCGGGTAGAAGCAGCGAAATCTTATGATATACACTCATGCTCATAATTATGGAGTACTTAAAGCATTTAAGAAGTTGTCATTTTTCCGTGAACGGTACGTGTAGGATTAATATTTGTTCACCCCAGGCGAAACAATTATAATCTAAGTATTTCAGGAATTTTGAGCGTTTTGTAGCGTCCGACTCTACACTAAAACCTGTGATTATAAATGGCGGTGTTTTTGTTGTTGTTGTTGTTGTGTCACGTGGTGATTATGCGTGTTATTAGACTTGTAACAGACACTTTTCTGATGTTAATTTAATGATAAATGACAGATCGAAATTTATCAATTTTCTGTTTTTGTTAATACTTTAGTACTTTTTTTATGATTTTTTGTGGATTTAGAAAAAATTCATATATAATTGTTATTGCGCTCAAACGTTTTTTAGTTTTTACTTAAGTCATCTCATGAAATCCAAAAATTGCTTCAAATACTGCGTTTTTGTGAAATAAACATTTGTCTTGAAAATTTTGGACGATATAGGAGAAAGAACTTGAGTATCAACAAAATATTCCATAATTATGAGCACGAGTGTACTGTACCTTATGGATCCACCACTGCCCGACATATATGCAAGCCTACAGGATATAACATGAACACTGTATGAACACTGTATGAACACTGTGTATTAAAGGCAGTGGATCTCATTTGCAAATGTCCCCGCAGACCAGGAAAACATAACCCATGCCCTTACGCTATTGATGAAGGGCATGTCTATGAAATCTGAGGGTCAGTGATTGCGTAGAATTTGAAAAATGCAAATGAAAAACAATAGCCGTTTAGTGTACGTTCTATGGTAGGAATTTTTTTCTCGCGAGAAAAATATTCAAATCTGAGTCTAACGGTCACTATAATTCCACTAAAACTGAGTTTCTGGCTCGTATAATTTGCTAAAGGTTCCCAGATGGCATTTTCTTCTAAATTCCATTGTATTTACACAATGTTAATTTTTAGGCATGCAACAGAGATCCCCTGCCTTTAAGCTATTAAACTGTTTAGCCAGTTACGGGTATCTCATTCATGTAATAGTAAACTACACTTTTCATCCTGATAATGATTTACTTTAGTGGGTACACTTACTTGTAGAAAATCAGGCGATGTTATATCAGGCAATGGTACAGGAGACACACTTTTAACCAGCTCCATAATACAGTCTTATTCAGGCCACTTCAGGATTTGCTGTTTTCAGTTTGGCGTGTCTTCAAAATTTTCAGTAATTGTTTTCCAGAAAGAGAATGCCGTAGGTCTATGTAAAATTATCAACATTCATTAAGTTTAACCATTTTTGCACAAGGGAATTTGTAAGCGAAAAGTACATAGAACTAAAGCAAACATCGTTTGATATGACCTATCAAACAAACAATGATTTTAATTTGCAAACTCACTAAAGATTATAATTCCCAGAAGTTACAAGATAAATACTGACGCATGGTCTTTTCTTCGTTCCCTAAACTCAATTACTATTCCTTGAACTAGTGACTATCTCATGACATGATCTGTCACACTTATAAAGATGTCAGTTTTATTTTGGCATGTTTACACCGCGATGAGCTTTGCACTATCAAAAATAAATAGACATAAATTTAGTCATTTTTAAAGGCACAAGCTATGACTGTTGGTTGAACTTTGTACGAAAAACACATATACGCGTACATAACATGAACTTTTTCAGTGTCATGGTGTACAGATTGTAGGAGGAAAATAAAATGTATTTTTTCATTCTGTCCTGGCTTTTTCCATTGCATTATGGGTGTCATTGGTGCACCTTTTCATGATCTTAGTCAAAAGAGGGTGTTTTTCATCCTGTCATAACAGTGGGTCTTTAAAGCCAAAATTCAAAAGACCTTAATTAATTCTTATGAAAATATTTAGACCTCCATCCCCACTAAAATAACCTATTTTTCACGATGCTTGGTTAGTACCTCATAGTAAATTCTGTAAACCCCATATGTGTTGTGCTATATTGTCCCTCATTCTGTCAAGTCTACGTGTAAAATGTATTTATTGTACCAATCCCGTTTTTTTTCTTTTGTACGTCCCTTGAAGTTCCTGCGTGTGTTGAATTTTTGATGGGAGCTTGATTTTATGTAAGTATAATTTGATTATTATTACTAATCCAACGATACGTTTGCTTATTTTGTTTATATTTTGTTACCTTATGTTACAAAAGACATGTAATAATATGTTATCTTTCTTTTGGGCTGATGGGAAAATATGTATTATTATAAGCCATGATATAATCCTCTACAGCGCTTGTTAAATGTTGTATTTGGGTATGTAAATGTTGTATTCTGTTATGTTTTGTTATATCCTTTTCTGTATCTCTGTACAAGGGCGGCGCCACAGGGGGTGGGGCAGGGGGGGGGGCCGCCCCTATTTTTTCGAAGTAATGAAAATAAAAACGGAGATTTTAGTCTTTTTTTCCAAAAAATCGGCCCCTACGATTTTCACTGAGTGATATTTCGGCTGCTTATTTGGTCGCGAATTTGGGCATGATTTTGTTTTTTGCCCTTGATTTTCTTTGTCCACAAAACTTTTCCACCAACACCCTACCCCCCCCCCCCCCCTCGCCCCACTGAGAGACATTTCGGTGGTTTACTTGGCCGAGAATTTGGCCGTGAAAATTTTTGGGCCGCCAAAATTTTCCTACGGGTTTCGCCTCCATCCCAAGATTTTACAAGGGCGTCGCCCCTGTCTCTATTTGATTTAGCTTGTTGATGGAAATTAAAACTAACTTGAACGTTAACAAAATAAGTAAACGGTATGATGCATAGCCTTACAGCATAACATACATAAATTAAGATACGTATAATGTACAATAAGGATTAAGGGAAATTAAGTTATTAGAAATAAATTAGGACTACCGGATAGTTAATAAACCGAACGGAATTTAATTGCTAGGTACATCTAAAGAAATTGTAAATAAAGAAAATCTAAGAAAAATGTAAAATAAAAGTAAATAGATACAAAAACAAAATCCGAAACACGGATCGACGCCCGTGTTTCTGTAGTATTAAGATTTACAAACAACACCGTTTTATACCTACAGGGCCTCCAGGGAGAACAGTGCTAGCTCACTGATGGGGCTACCCTGTATAAAGAACATATAATAATAATAATAATAATAATAATAATAATAATAATAATAATAATAATAATAATAATAATAATAATAATAATAATAATAATTATAAAAGTACTTGGGAGTGAATGTAGGTGAGTACTACAGAAGAGTGCGTATGGTTCTGAAAAGTGAGCTCAATTCAGCTAACAACTCTAGCAATACTTGAAGTAACATATAGCTTCAATATCAAAAACTGGAATCTAAATGATATCAAAAGAATGCACACAAGGACCAGAAAACTGCTGACCACACACAATATGCGTCACCCAAAAGCAGATGTTGACCGATTATACCTCTCCAGAACTGCAGGAGGAAGAGGCCTGGTCCAACTTGAGCAAGCCTTCAAATCCACCACTATCGGACTTGACGCATGCCTTACAAAGACAAAGGATGTACCCCTCCAGATTGTAAAGCAGCATGAAGGTAGGAAGAAGTTGTATTCAATCGAGAAAGAAGCTGCAAAATTTAGGAAAGAGTTTCAATTTCCAGAACTAACACCCGCAGAGAATGAAGTCACTACTGCATTCGCAAAACGAGTAAAGACAAAGGCGAAAGAACTAGGCCAGCAGCAACTAGCACATAATTGGGAAAACAAATCACTTCATGGGAAGTACCCCAAAAGGACCAACGATGCCGATGTGGACCTAGTTATGACTCATCAGTGGCTCAGAAGTTCTGGACTGAAATCTGAGACAGAAGGCCTGATTTTTGCAGCCCAAGATCAGAGTTTGGCCACAAGAGCATATCGCCACCGCATAATGAAGGATGGAACATAGCCACAATGCAGGATCTGGATATAAGATGAAACCATCCACCACCTTGTCTCAGGATGCCCAGAACTTGTAAAAACAGAGTATATCTACCGGCACAACAAGGTAGCCGCATACCTGCACTGGAAGATTTGCACAAGATACAAGATCAAGGCACCAGAGAAATGGTATGAACACCAACCCTCAACAATAACAGAATCTGATGAAGTCACCATTATCTGGGACATGCCAATCCATACTGACAGGGAGCTGAAGGCCAACAAGCCTGATATTGTTATCAAAGACAAGAAGTAGAACAGATGTGTAATTATTGATATGGCAGTGCCCTCGGAATCCAACACATCAATAAAGGTCACAGAAAAACTCTCCAAGTACAAAGACCTCGAAATTGAAATTGGCAGGATGTGGGGTATGAGGACAGAAATACTAGCAGTGATCATTGGGGCTCTGGGGCTCATGAAGAGAAGAGTGGAGAAGTATAGCGATTACATCCCAGGCAACATTGATCTCAACACTATCCATAAAATTGTCTCTCTTGGAACGGCACACATCCTACGGAAAATATTGTCTATAAAATTGTTTGCATATTTATTGGGTGTTTGTCTTATTGTCTTATTAGAGCACCTTGTGAGTAATGTGCCGGCCAAACCTGCCCCATGAATAAGTTTTTAAATTGCCGGAGAACAGGGCAATGAGATCAAACGTTTATAATTGTCAGGATCCAAACATTTCCTTTAAAAAATTTATGAAAACTTTCCTCACGAAATTTGATGAAAATATCCCCTTACAATGTAAAGAATATCGTTCTTCTAAAAAAATACCAAAGTCACCTTGGGTGACTAAAAGCCTTCTGAGATCTATAAATCGGAAAAATAATTCATATTACAAATAT
>JZLH01S0130859.1:29581-41329 GCA_001188425.1 Eucidaris tribuloides
ACCTTTCAGCTCCAAATCTAATCAGTTCATTGGTGGCTCATAGTACATACTTGGTCTTAGTTACATCAAATCCGATCAGGGTTCTCAAGTTATCGCGGTACGAGATCCGGTAACGGACGGACGGACGGACGGACACCCGAAACATGATGCCTCCGGCAACTTCGTTGCGGAGGCGATAAAAATAGCCAGTCACAACCTTAGCAGCTGTTTGGTGTTTTTTTTTTTTTGGGGGGGGGGGGGTTAGGGTTTAGGATGAAAGGGAAAACTGATGTATGCTCATCAGAGTATTTTTCAAGCGTATTGATATGGCGAGTATACATGTACTATGAGGAAAACTTGATCAGAGCATCTACTTGAAAGAATATGAGTTGGTGGTGTATGATTACATGATTTTATTACATTTATTTCTGTTAAGTGTTAAGTAATTACTCTACCAATAGTTTGAACAAAAGTTCTAGTACAGTATACCCTACAAGTGAAAACAACTATCCCAACCCCATTCTGAAATTCAGGGAGACATGATGTATTAAAGAAAACTGTATTTTCAATACTCACTCGCTGTACTGGTCCAGATGGTTGAAGACCTTTTCTTTCAGGGACTTCACAGTGACAATCGGGGCTTTCATTATTGTCATCTCTTTTATTTCTTCATTGAAGAACTGGAAAGGAAGCCATTCCCCATTCAGGTTATCACCAAGTATTCCTTGTTTCTATTTTTCCTTTAAGCCAGTGCCATGTTTCATTTCGCTTGAACATCACTTTTGATTCCAGTTTTGCAACAGTTATATTGAAAGCTCTGCGAAGGTTGAGAATCCAAAATAGCGAAATTTCTGTCACCACTAATATTTGTTGATACACAAGATGTACCTTGCTCTTTGAAGGACAGAGATGCATCTCAAAACTAATCTCCAGCCAACTGTGAAGATAATTGCTGGTTCATCACATCTAGGATAGCATTCAAGATTGCCTTAAGTGGGTCAATCATGTCTGCTTCTATCGGATCTTGCGACAGAGATTGCCAGACCTCCTCATTTTTAACTCCTGACGGAAGACATTGTGCTCATCCGACAGCATTTTACAAGGGTCCGTATGCCATCCCTGTAGCACTTCTTGTGCACAAATGTACAAATTATCTATATCAAGTATATTCTTGTCCTTATCTACAGCCTCCATCCTTGGCCCTATTATGCTCCTACAAGACCAAGACATCTCAGGTGATGAATGTTGGACTCATGCCAGGCATTGATAAATGCTTGGTGATGGTCACTAGTTGGCTTACTTACACATTGAAAGTAGTCAACAATGCTATCACCTAACTGAAAAAGTAATCCTGCAGATTTAAGTAAGATATTAAACCTATTGCCAACCCTTCTTGGTACTGTGTGACGATATCCCTTGGAGTGTAAAAAGGAACGGAGATCTGTACTGTCTCTACAGCTTTCATTGCAAAACAACTTAAGGGGCTACATGTATTAAGGCCTGTGCATTGCATTCTTCCTCTCTGTTGAACGGCATCTTACACGACTTATCCCTTATTGGTACATCCATCTTCTTGAGGGCTTTATTTGTCCCTTTGGCAAATGTATCCAATGGATGCATACCACAACGGAAAGAGTTAAGTTGTACTCCACTTTCTTCTCCCAACTGTCTATCAACTGCATCGTTTGTCTTACAGCGATCAGTCATTGTATTTATGACTTCAAACAGAATTCTTGACTGTGTAGCCTCACATGCTTTGTTGATCACTTCTATTGAATCATTGGCACATTTGGCAGATCCTCCTTCTTGTCCTACACCAATCAGAAATGTCTTCTCTTTGCTTGCCAGTCCCACCTCAGCCAGATGGCCTAATCTACCCTTTGATGTTCCATCATATTTGAGTGTGGGATCTTTTTCGTTACGAAAGGATTCACCATTTGACACATTTGGCAGATCCTCCTTGTCCTCCTCCAATCAAAAATGTCTTCTCTTTGCTTGCCAGTCCCACCTCAGCCAGATGGCCTATCCTCCCCTTTGAAGTGCCATCATACTTTAGTGCTAGATCTTTTTCATTACAAAGGAATTCACTAACTTGTGATCTTGACATGCATTTCATTTCTGAAGCCATCCGATGCTGGGTTGTAGTTGAAGGAAGTGGTCCAATCTGTCTCCCAAGAAGCGTATCTGAGGCCACTTGTATTGCCTCACTGGTAACATTTTTGGGAACACCAATATCCTGTCGTGGAAATTGTACAAAAATATACATGTATTTGACATCTTGATACATGTAGTGCCTAACAGCGGCATTGATAGAATTCATATTTATGATGTGCATAATTAATAAACAAAGCTAACTTACAAATCTGGCCTGAGTGCTTTGGCTGTAGTTTGTTGCTAGTTGATTTACCCCTTCAATGATAATAACAACCATCCTGCAAGTAATATGAAACCTCGCATATTGCAGTATTAAATCTCTTTCCGTCTTTGACTCTTTTGTCATCCCAGATTTTGTTTGTGCAAGTTCATCCTTCAGCATATTGATTTCTTCCAGAAGTTTTATGGAATCAGTATCTTTGTGCAAGTTTGAACCTTTTTTTCTGTTTTGTTGTTCTTGACACATTGAGCGAATTCTATAAAGGTTTTTGTGATATTTAGAGGCACATTATGCAGCTCTCAAAAGTCCTTATTTTTGCAAGTTGGACTGATAACTCTTTAAACTTATTTATTTGGCCAAGTTGCTTGGGTAGTTAATTTCTAGTTTGATTAACCCTTTCGATAATAAAGGCAACCAGCCTGCAAGTAATATAAAACCTGCACGTATTGCAGCTTTAAATCTCCTTCCATCTTTAGTTATCACAGAATTTGTCGCAGGACATGAATTGGTGCTGACTTTCAGCCCGGTAGAGCTTTCTCTTCAGGTCACAAGCCCTTTTTGGAATCAATTTCAGATCCCTTGTTTTCATTCATGCCTTTTCATGTCATCTATGATCCATTTGTTTGTTCATTTGTTTGTTTGTTTGTTTGTTTTTTAGGAGTTCCTGTTAACAACATAACCTTTTCAGAGTCTATAAGTTGCAGAAAAGATATATGTATAATTAGTGGGCTCCATTGCATGAAACAATCATGCTAACTTTGCCGGTTATTGTAGTTTCTTCTGTGTTTCTATTTTGTTCTTCACTATTGCAAAGCCCATACTTATGAAAGACCTCCATCATAATAACGCGCCATATAGAATTATTATTTGTATTATCATCATTATTACCTTTGATAGTCTCTTATGATCCTGCTTTTAAAAAACAAGTTATATTTGTTGAATTTGTGCCTTTTTGAAAATATGAGGTGATGACATTTTGTTGTACAACGTACCTTCCTAAGTTCATTGTAGGCTTCTTCCGCTGGTCCATAGCTTTGCGTTTCATTGGCCTTTGTGATCGAATTGTTCTTTGAATGAAGTTTGAAGTCGTATGATACATTTCAGGAGTCGAGATCCAAAGTTCACGTTCTCTTTCATTCAGGGAGATGTCAATTACTTTGAATAGAAAAATTAATTTTACTGATCCCATTAACAGTTAGGTCTAGATTGTTCATTTAATGATTTATATTGTCAATCATTGATCTGTTTAACAGTTGCCACACTAAATGAATACACACAGGAGTAGTGAAGCCCAACTTGCAATGGATACTGGAGTTACTACATCTACGTCTTATGACTTTTATGTGATGTACAGATGTAGATCTTCAGTAGATATCAACTAACTGATAAAATATTTTTATTTTGTTTATTCATTGACATTTTGATATCAATATCTATCAAACTGATTGAACCATGACCGTATGGAATGAGAAACTGAAACCTCTAGATTCTTTTCTTACTGCATCTTCTTGTAGCTTTCCTTCTTTACAAGGACATTCCTCTTCTGCCCAACTATAGTGGTAGCATGTACTCCGAGTCTCCCACGATGGACACGGTAGCCTTTTTCTTGCCTCTTCCAAGGCTAAATTTCTTCCTGTGGAATATTTTGCAGCTATTCATCAGTTTTGTTTAATGCAAACATGATGGTAGCTTCATTGGCGAGCAATGTGGCATTGGGACATACCTTCAATAATCATTAGGCATCAAGATATACAAAAACATGTTCCACGTACTTGTTAATTTTCTTATGCTTGTCAGTGCTGTGTGAAGTTGCCCTCGTTCTGTCATGGAAAGCAGTAAGACACTCACTATGTGAGCTCATCACTTTGGCAAGTGAAGGAAGAACCTTCCTCTGAATAGTCTCTATTAGGCCATCATTTTCAAATCACTTTATGGGGCACTGCAAGACTGGATCCTCTTCTAAGTTTTCACCAATACCTTCACGAAGATTTTAGGTCTCTCACTTCCTTAGGGTGTCAAGGATTCTTCTGTGAGGGATAGGATGTGAAGAGACCTATCCTCGAGGTTTCTCCTGCATGGGGTAGTATTTCGCTTGCTGATTAGTCCCAATGCTTTACAGCCAGTAACTACTGTATGAATTGTAGGGTACTTGGCTATGTCAAGGAAACAGGCAGGCACCAACCTTTTTGTTTTCGTTCGGGCTTCGTGAAAATCATCAATAACCTGATGGAGGCAAGTAAGAGTGGAGTGGTGCGGGAGAAAGGTGTATTGGTCAACATTAATCATATTATGTTCATTTAGATGACAGGAGTACTTGTAGCTGATTTATTTTCTCAATTAACTGCGAAATATGACAGACAACTGATAAATGCCGACAGTTGGAATTTTCTTGTTAGAGCCCTTTAGTTTATTTGCGGGTGTGGTGCATGCTAACTTCCAATCATCAAATACCAGCTTTATTTGAGACTAGCATTAAATATACAGGTGACTCCTGTTATAACAAAGTCCTCAGGACTGGCAGTTTTCTTCCATTGTATCAAAATTTATGTTATAACCGAATTCGGGACCTGAATTTGGATGACTATTTAGATGACTATTACAATCCAGACCTTTTCAGTATTAGAATATTTTACTGGGTTGAATCTCTTGAAATGTGTATGGGTACAGGCGACTCCCGTTATAATGAAGTCCTCGAGACCAGCAGTTTTCTTTTGTTGTATCAAAATTTCATACAGTGCACTCTCGTTCTAAAGAAGTCCATGGGACCCATGAAATTTGTTCTTTATAACAAAATTTCTTTATGTCAGGGTTGCAAAAACAAAATACAAAGGAAATCCGAAATATGGGACCAGAGATTTTTTTTCTTTATAATGAAATTTTGTTATATCAGTGTTCTTTATATCGAGAGTGCACTGTAACCAAACAGTGAAAGTATGTAAAGATATATAGATAATACTTTTGGGACCTGAATTCCCAGCTCATTGTAACATGGATTTCGTTATAACCATGTTCGTTATAACTGTAGTGCACTGTAAACAGCATTTTGGGTGTTTACAACTTATTTCACGTTGTATAAAAGAAATAGGTAGTTGCTTCCAATCAATAATCAATCAAAACAATCAATAATGCCCTTAAGTGTTAGGCCAGGAAGTAAAGTATCAACTTAAATTCAACTGTCAAAACTATGTGTGTTATTCTCTTTTGGTTTTTATTTGAACAAAAAGTGTGCAATCAACTAAATTTACATATCAATGAAATAAAGATTTAGCTGCATAAAGTAAAGAGACGAGCTCAAATTCATTTAATTAAAGTGTGAAAGCACCTGTAGGCTAATGTGAGAACAAACACAAATCATATTTAAAGGCAGTGGATCTCTTTTGCATACCTAAAAATTAATGTTGTGTAAATAAATGGCATTTAGAAGAAAATGCCATCTGGGAACCTTTAGCAAGATATAGGAGCTAGAAACTCAGTTATGGTGGAATTTTAGTGACAGTTACACTTTGATTTGAATTTTTTTCTTGCAAGGAAAAAATTCCTGCCATAGAACATACACTAAACAGCTATTGTTTTTCTTTCACATTTTTCAAATTCTAAGCAACTACTCTCCCCCAGATTTCACAGACATGCCCTTCATCAATAGCCCAAGGGCATGGGCTTTCTTTTCCTGGTCTGCGGGGATGTTTGCAAATGAGATCCACTGCCTTTAAAATTCCTTTTCTCTGTCGGATGACTTTTATGTGCTTTAGATGATCTTCAGTAGATATCAACTAACTGATAAGTTATTTTTGATTTTTTTTTGGCAGTACACCTACATTTGCCTCAATATACATCAAATTGATTGAACCGTTACCATATGGAATGCTAAACTGAAACTTTTCAAAGCCAAGCAGAGTTATAGTAACAGAGCCAAGTTAATGAGCCCAGCCGGCCGGGCCACACCGGAGTTTGAGTTGTCAACTAACTCGGTTGCACACTCCTGGCAGGGCACCACTAGCACTCACAGCAGAGAGCTTTAATGATTAAATATTAATTAATCAATTTCTCAAATCTGTGTATGCGGAGTGGGGTATGATGTGGTAATAATAATTGAATTCATTGGTATTGGCTGACTAACAGCCTTTTGTAAGGTTTGCTTTTAGGATTTTGGTTAAATATTGCATATATTGAGACATGCTAAAAGTACCACTTAAAAGTTAGTGACATGATTGGGAACACTTGAAAATGCCTCAAGAACCAAATGAGTTGAAATATATACCAACTATACACTAGCAGGAGTGGATCTCCCACCTGGGAGGATTTGTCTGTAAGTTGTTTACAATCAAGCGTAAACATAGGAGTATCTTAATTTTATCCACGGACGATAAAAATAAGCCCCATAGAGAGCCACACAGCAGGGTTCCGTGCTATGAGTGATATTGACATTGTTTATTTTAGAATGAGTCAACATTTGACTACAAGATTTTCATAGGAGAATCCTTGCATAGTTTTCTTAATTCTAGAGTAGTTTCAGCCCAAGTTGAAGACTACCCCCTATCATGTCATTCACCTTTAAATAGTTATTAGTATTAAAAATCAAATTACTTATTTGGTAACTGGCCATCAACCAAAAAAATACCTCAATCTCAAAGTGTAAACATGTTAACACTGGGTATAATGTGAAAGAAAAAAATACCACTTGTATTAATCAAGATCAATAAATGAAATAAATGTTGTGTACTACCATCATAGATATAAACCTAGAATATGACTATGTAAACATCACATAATGCTTTGTATTCATTGAAATAAAAATTCAAACTTCCAACATTATTATCTCAATGTCTATGAATGTATATAAATGCGTTTGATCACTGTGAAGTGTGTGTGTGTGTGTGTGTGTGATGGTGTGTGTGTGTGTATGCGTATGTGTGGGTTGTGTGTGTGGTGTGTGTGTGTGTGTGTGTGTGTGTGTGTGTGTGTGTGTGTGTGTGTGTGTGTGTGTGTGTGTGTGTGTGTGTGTGTGTGTGTGTGTGGTGTTTGTAATTGCCTCCAACTGTGGACGTTTTGGATTAATTTTACTGTACAACCGCGGACGTACTGTATACGCTGAATATTTCGCGGTGGTTTTATTTTCGCGAATTTCGCGACTTACTGAACGCGAAAATTTTCTGTACAAAGTGAATGCAAATACAATAATATCGCGAAAATATACTCTCGCGAATTCGCCGTCTTGATGTAAAATCGCGAAAATATATGGACGTGAAATATATGGCGTATACAGTACCTTCCAGGGGGGACGGTCCACGTTTTTAGATCTTGTTATTGAGGTGCTTATGCGGCATTACAACCAGCAAGCAAGGTCTGGGGGCATATAGAGAATGTCCGCATTTGGAGGTTGTGTACTGTAATGTATACGTCCGCAGTTGTCAGAAGTTTCGTCCTCATTTAATACCGTTGGTAAAAATTGCAGTGTCTGTCCTCGGTATTGCCGTATGTGTCCTCGGTATTACCGTCACAAACACATACTCACACACTCCCACACAGATACACTCACATTCGAAGGTCGAAGGTGATTACACGTATGTGTGTGTGTGTGTGTGTGTTTGTGTATGTATATGTTTGCTTGGACAATATGATCCATCCCTCAGGACAGCAAAGCACATCATCCCCTATGAGACTGCAAGGAAAAATTTTCATTTTTACATTGTGATGGGATTGTCCAGAATATTTTATAACAATTTTCACCATATAAATTGAACAAGTACCATACCAGAGTGTTATTCCTGCTGTAATATAGTACAGCAATTTTATTTACAATTATGAACATAGGAAAGTATTGAATGGAAATTGTAATCTTTATTATAATCTGTAGTCGCCATTCTTACATATAAATGAGTTAATTTCACTTAAACAACTTTACATTCCAGATTGCTAAAGAATCTACAATTAATTCTTTTTCTTTTTCAGAAAGCAGTTGAATCTTGGAACAATATATAAATTTTCTGTGTCCTTCTATAACAACTTGTTCAAGGTATTTCACACAAAGGTATTACCGGTAAACAATACATTCACATAGCTATTAATAAAGTAAACACACTCATGCACACATACCACACACACACAAACACACACATTACAGATAAGCTAAATAATTAAATTATTCCTTGGCACACAGAAATCAGGCATAATCGCTTGCCAGAAAAAGTATGTGCCAGAATATCCTTCAGTTGGTGTCGATACTAAGGTACGTAGAAAACATAATTCTTGGTATGAGTTCTGTAATTGTCACAGTATACGCGTACATACAATTGTTGACAAACTTTTTTTAATCAACCCAAGGAGATATATTTTCCTGTCTTCAAAAGGTGTGGATCAGTATGTACACTGAAGTCTCCTTCCAAGAAAGCAACATTAATGTAACATTCATGTAATACAGTGTACGATTATAACAAACACAGTTATAACAAAATTCCTGTTACAACGAAGTAGAAATTCAGGACCCAAGATTGTTATCTATATATCTTTATATACTTTCACTGTTTGGTTATAACAAAATTTCGATACAAAGAAAGAAAACTAGCCGGTCCCGAGGACTTCGTTATAACGGGAGTTGCCTGTATTGGGAAGATAAGAATTGGCAAATACTGAAAAACTGAGTCAAATAGATTTGAATATGAAAAAGATCAGTACAGGCAACTTCAGTTATAACAAAGTCCCTGGGACCGACAGTTTTCTTTCGCTGTATCAAAATTTTGTTATAACGAAACAGGTTTAAGTATGTAAACGCATACATATAAATAATTTTGGGAGCTGAATTTTTACTTTGTTGTAACGGGAATTTCATTATAACCGTGTTCATTATAATGGGAGTGCACTGTATATTTGTGAATCTTCTGTATTGCTATGGTTTATAAATTCCCTGAATAAAACTGGACAATTTTGTTTTAAAAAGGCATGAAATGATTCCAGATCGTAAACACTATATTACACGAATACTGTGTTCATCTTTTTGAATGAACTAAGGGTGTCTGATCCTAAAATATTACAGTACAGTTCTCGAAAAGGCATGGTTTGTCCAGAAAAAAAATCCATCTCAATCATTTTCACAATATAAATTCTGTGAGTACAAATGTATTAATCTAACACAGCCCTTTTATTTGCAGTTATGAACATTGAAGAATTATGACATCATAAATGGAAAAAATGGAAATTAGATCTCATTTATATGTACACATATCTGAATATTCAATTTGAATATTCTTAAACATGTCATATTGCTGAATATAGTGCAACTGTGTCATATTTATGGTATAAAAAGATAAGTAGATTTTGCTAATCTTGGTTGTTAAATTTCAAGAATGAAACTACACAATCTGCAAGAATAGTTGAAATGATTTCAAATGGATACACACGTAAGTACTGTGTCCACGCTTTTAAATGGACCATCATTATTCTGTGTTACTTAATAAGGAAAGGACACATGCCATCATGCTTTAATACGTCACATGCAACTTTCAATGATTAACTGTTAACGTGCCGAAGTCGCAAATCTGCACCAAATAATACACATAAACCCCAGGAGTTTAAATCCTCCGGCATGTTAAGAGTTAAGAAAAAATGTAAGTTGTTTTGGCACTTGATGGTGAGAATAACTCAAATCTTACAGTTTGTATTGTACTCTCCAGCAGAACTTTTTCTCATTATAATCATCATAAGTCATCAAAAGAGCATATTGTTCCAATAAACATTACAAGCAGAGATAGAGCAAGAGGCACCAAGGATGTACTTTCTCCGTGTACACTTGGTCTGACTCCCTTCACCCTACCGACCCCCCCCCAAAAAAAAGAAATAAATAAAGAGGGCAAAAATTTGTATGTGGTAAGTCTGAAGGCACAGCTTTAAGAGCCTACCCCCCCCCCTTTGAAAATATAATTTTCAGTTTTATCAAATCCCTATCTTAGATAAAGATGTATAATTGCTGTACATGTAAGGCACAATGGAAAAACTGGAAAATGGAAATATTCTCTCTACTGCACAGTTTGGTAGTGTTAAGAAATAATGGATTCATTAACTTGAAAGACCACATTGTTACTTAAAGCCCAAGTATAGTTTTGGTCAATCAGACAACTTTTTCATCAATCATTCACAAAGTATTCTATTGTCATCCCAGACATCAGAAAACAACATCAAACCCACCGAAAAATTGTTTATAGTGACAAATTGCAATGTTTAAATTATCGGAGAACATCTAGCAGTATGTCAGACATGTTGGGGGTCCCCCGAACATGTTATATTTTGAGTAATTTCTCAAAAATGGGAGAGTTTCAGAGACAGCAATTTTCAGGACATTAAAAGGTCATATAGGTCTATCTAAATAAATTGCAAAGAATTTCATTTTTTACTATTTACCAAAATTATACTTGGGTTTTTTAAAGTTCACAAAGAATGAAAATATATTACTATTAACGTAATTCATATTATATCCTTTGAGTTGTGTCCATGAATAAGTCATGATGCTGTGTTTACTTGTGCCTTGTATTCTGCAATAAAAGTGTCTTCTTCTTCCAGAGTTAAATCCTCTTTCTGTTACGTGTTTAAACCAGATAATCTTCTTTCTGTTAAGAAATACCATTCATTAGCTTGAAAGACCATATTTTACTTTAAAATTCACAAAGCATACCAAATTCATATAAAATATATTAACGTATGTATTTCATATTTATATCCTATGAGTTGTCTTCATGAGTGAGTCATGATGCTGTGTTTACTCGCGCCTTGTACTCTGCGATAAAAGTGGCTTCCTCTTCCAGGGTTAAGTCTAGATAATCCTCTTCGTGTTCAGGAATGTCTGGAAATAGCTCTTCAATCGCTTGCTTCTGTTCTTCAGTTAGTGGTTCATCAGGTTCTGTACAATCAAAGAAAATGAAAGAAAAATCACTTTCTTTCCTCCTTGCATCACAAAGTATTATTCTCTGCCATACAAAGTCATCCGTTTTGTGTAAAAACATATTGAATTTAAATCAGATGTCTGATCACTATATGACAGAAACAATGGACATCAGTTTGTGCTTCATCTTCAGTATTGTACAATTATTTAGAAGACTGCACACTTTGAATGTTTTAATCAGTGAAACTGCGGATCAGTTCCTGAGGAGGACGGGAAAAGGATTGAGGTGAGGAGGAATGGTATGAGGAGGAGGACTGGAGGAGTGGGAAGAGTGGAAGGAGGAGGGGAGGAGGAAGGAAGGAGTGGTAGGTGGAGGAGGAGAAGAGGAGGAGAGGAGGAGGAGGGGAGGAGGTGGTAGAGGGGAAAGGGGATGGAAGAGGAAGGGGAGGAGGAAGGAGTGGAGGAGGAGGAGGGAGGGGTGAGGAGGTGAGGGAGGAGGGGAAAATGGAGGAGGAAGGGAGGAGGA
>JZLH01S0130893.1:936-17271 GCA_001188425.1 Eucidaris tribuloides
ATGTATAGAGAGAGTTAGTGTACTCATTGATAGAATTCAATTAAGCTATACATTTAAGTATAATGACTCACCAGTTGTAGTAATTTACATAGTAAATGTACTTCTGAAATGAATTCACTTTTGGCATGGGCTACTGATGTGGATGCTTGTGTTTCATTGCATTAAATTTATTAGAAGTAATGCTTTCAGATATTACTCCCGCTTTTAAAGGGCAGTGGCTGATTGGGAGAAGTAACAAAGAACCAATTACTTGAAACATATAGATAAACAGCTGCTGGCTGGAGTGTAAATCAACGCTAGGAAGGTTTTGTATGGACTTTGTATCATACTTGAGGAGAAAAGAGCATAAATTTAGAAGCATTGAATTATTTTTCAGCCCTAACAGAAATCTATCCCGTAGAAAGGTACACAACAAATTTCACGCCATCTGATAATAATTGTACAACAAAGAGGAAATGTATGGCTTTGACAATTTTACAGCAGAAACTTTAAACAGTGTACATGATTCTGGGAGTATTGTGTCCTGAATTGAGGACTATAATTCCAATCTTGTCATTTTCCTATATTACGACTGTGATATTAACGGCCGAACAATTAGTCTGTTAGTGATAAAGTGTTTCCATTTGTATAATATTATTGAAAGTAAAACGGAATTGGTCTGTTAGTCATGCAGTATTTTCATCTGTTGAGTATTACTGAAGGTAACTGCATTTAGTGTCTATGTTATCTGGTTATTGACAAAAAAATCTCTAAAGTGATTTTAGTCGTGTTTCTTCGTTGTTGCTTGACCCCATTTGTAGATTATAAAATGACGAACTAATCAGGAGTCTGGGTCATATGACTCTGAGATGTTCAATTAGATAATTCAACTTACACGTTTGTGGATTTCTCTTTCCATTACAATGGACATTTGAATTGATGACAGCAAACTGATTAAAAGATTAGTTTGAGGGGACAGCCGTCAGAGAATGACTTGCATATGACTTTGCTATTTGTTGTAACCAAGTGTGGCCCTTGCATATCGCCCTCAAATTTATTTTTGAAAGATTGATTAATCATAGAACGTATTTTGTGAAGTAGCATTTGATTTTGTTGCGATTTGTTTTTTCGACTTAAAGGAAACAACATTGTGAAAATTGTATACATGTACATCAGTAATAGAGCGCGTGGGGAACAATATCATTTTTGTTCTGTTTTAAATAGATAGAACTGTAAGAATGCTACTAAGTAACGTTCACTCCACGACTAAGACCGATAGAGTTAATTGATCAGTTATTGATGTTCGCAAGTGGATATGAAACGTCTTGCTGTACGCACTCTCTAAATAAGGTGATGTAAAAATTAGAAACAACTAAGCTATATTTCACAAGAAATTAAAACAAATATAACCTGCAACTGTCATGATGAAACAATGTAGGGCCTTATTTTCCCATTGCCCTGTGGTAGTCTTTTCAAATAAAAACAAGTGTCTGGCCAAATTAATCTCCTGTTACAAGTGATATACATTCCTGTGGATGAGGATTATGTGTGCAAGTGATATTTAGTAAGTGTTGCCGTTGCCAGAAAATTGTATTTGGGGAATTATCACATTATCACCTGTGTACCAACCGATCACTGTTTTATTTTTTTGTATGTATGTATGTATGCATGCTTGTGTGTGTGTTGTGTGTGTTGTGTGTGTATGTGTGAGTATGTATGTGTGTCTGTATGTATGTGTGTGTGTGTGTGTGTGTGTGTCTGTGTGTGTGTGTGTGTGTATGTTGTTCATTAGGGTGTCAAGTGTCTCGTCAGCCGTATAGGTACATCTAATTGAGATAAGTGTATTTCAGGTAAGCATATTTATTGATGTCTTTTATTAACATAAACGCACAAAAGCACATTTAACGCAAGGGTTGGCTTTATCTCAACGCAGTGATGTCGAAAACATACAACTCAACAAAGATAATAAGTACATAAGCCGTGCACTTTGAAATTGAAGAAAACGTTATTTCCCATGGTTCGTTCTGATTTGTCCCGTTCTCTTTCAAGCTCGTGATATATTCCGAGGTTTACGTGGGCACTTGTTGCGTTAACTGATTGCTCTTGAGGAAGAGTCGAATTTTCAGTGGTATTAAAACAACCTTAGGGCGTATTGAATAAGGAGAAAATTTCTTGGTGTAGAATTTGAAAACACTTTTATGGTCTGTTTTGAAGCTAGTGGATCGTGTTTTCTCTCACTCTACATCATATAGTCTCAAAAATGTTAATTCAATGGAAAATGACAAGAGCATTATAAATAGCATCCTACAATGGGCCTTAGTACTAAAAGTTGTATTTTTTTATTGCAATGGAATGGGTAACAATTTTTACGGTGTGCAAATATAACACGATGAAGCATTCTTTTGCGTATTTTGTTTTGTGCAATAAAATTCATGATCTGTTTTGAAGCTAGTGGATCGTGTTTTCTCCTCACATCATATAGCCCATACATACTAAACACCCTTGCACTTTTCCCATTTGTGCATCGTGTTATCATTTTTTTTGGGGGGGGGGGGGAAGCATACATTTGTATCAGGACGGTATACGGTATGTTTACAACCCTCATCACTTAGGATGTTAATTTAGACTTGAAATCGATCTCTTTTTGTTGAATTTAGAGTGTAATTTGTAATTTGCAAGACTGTTTCGCGTCACAGGAAGCCATTAGATCACGATACTATGGAAGTACGAACAAGCGGATATAGAGAGACAATCAGGTTTGAAAAAAAAGAACAGTTAAGTTAAACATTAAACTAGCATTTGCGATGGTATAAAATACAATAAAACAGGTGTTTTAGGTCATTAGTGGCCCCAATCATGATATATTTGATCTAAATGTTATGATCGTCTCTTGTTAAATGTTTTTGCATACTACACGACTTTATTATAGTATGCCCCCAAATTGCCAATATGACTGTCATTGATCTCGACACCTGCTCTTTTATTACCACGCAATAAACTCATTAAATGTGTTAAATGCATATACATATATATCAATCCTTACTCATGACAATGTTTGGAAGCAGGAACACTTATGAGGTATAATAATCCGGTAATTAGCTAACGATATGCCAAACTTCGTGATACTATACGAAGTTTCTAGCGTGAATGCAGGCGCCATATTTGTTAATGTATAAAGTATTAATCTTCAACTCTAATGGTGTTTTGGAAACACGAAAGTCAAATTTCACTTCAAACAAACGATTAAAAGTCCAAATGATATATCGGTTAATAAGAACAAAGTGCATCAATTAGGATGAGCGTCAGAGACATAAACAGGTATATGCCTAAATGCTGGCATGTTTTTTACCACATTTAATCTGGACGAACACTAGAGGTGGAATTATATGTGAAGCTTTTTGCCGAGTGGTTATTTATTTTGTGATACGAAAGACGATTTTTCATCGACGTATGTGAGTACAGATGATGGATATTCCAGACGGGGTAAACTGTAGTTTGCATGATTGCTTGTTTTGTTTTTGTAATTGTAATTTTTTGAGTGTTGTAGTTTAGAATTGTGTGGATTTACATGCCGGCACATACAATTTGATATAAATTTGCAGCACATGACTGGTGTTCTTTTAAAACAAAATGGGACAATACAAGACGTTATCGTGTTTACATAGTTCGTTTTTGCGGGATTTATTTGTTTATTTATTTATTTATTTATTTATTTATTTATTTATTTATTTATTTATCTATTTATTTATTTATTTATGTGAGTCATTTTGAAGTTGGAGTTCATGCGAGGTAATAAAAAATTCCATGTAACTCTTCCATTTACAAAAAGTTGATTTTGACAAAAAAAATTGGAGATTTCCTCTTCCTGGTCTCAGCAATGCATATTTAGAGATTAAACAACATTAGCATGATTAGCACGCCCTTAATCTAATTCAGATGCTAGGTTTAATGGAGTTAAAAAAATGACATGAAATCTGCGCGTTCCATTTCAACTAACGAAAATGAATTCTCGAGTACTTGACAGCTGAACATATGTTAGCGATGAAAATCGATTGACAGAATGTACGTTTTAATGCTAAATCTGAGAAATTGAAAGACAGGCTGTCATGCGATTTTGTTTTTCTGTAGTTACGATAGATAGGAGATCCATCCTAGTGGTATTTGTACAGGATTTACCTGTCAAAAATGGGAGACGTTTAACTGCCATGGACAATAAAGTGCATCTGAAGATGTAAGTGTATAATGATGTATATTTACTTTATTTATGTGAGACGTGTAGATGCAGAGGGTTGGAGGGCGAAACACATTTGACAGAACATGTGCAACCACAGGAAAGGGAAGACAATCAAAGGACCTAATTTAAATCAAACAAAGTCCACAATGTAAGTGTACATCCTGGATTGAAACTTGGCTTTCTGATATTTCGTATTTTCTTTTCATTAAGATGAGTTTTGTCTGCTTTTTAAAATTTAACCCTGTTAACCGGAACTTGTCACAAAATTGTACATACCAGCTTTAAATGTGTCGTCAGATACTTATAAAATTAATAAGAAACACGACGCATGAATGGTTGATATAAAGGGTGAATGAGTGACTTTGATATCTGGCATTCATGGCAGTCTGTAAATGGACGAATACAAAACTTGGAACAAAAACTTAAAACAGTTATGCCGTCACTAGCAAAATGGGAACTGGCAAATATCGATACATTTAAGTCAAGGCGTCGCTCTTGCATGCATGCCTAAAATTAACAGTGTGTCAATGCACTGGCATATAGACAAAAATACCAGGGTTTGTGTTATTATTATAGCTCAAATGTTTTTAAATGGAAATATTGTTAAAAGATGCCCCTAATATCCAAAATATATACATGTATGTGGTTCGCAGTGCTTCTTCTTGGACTCTGCCTGTCTGCCACACGTTCTTGTCACTGTTGCCATTTTGGAGTGACTATAGTCGTGTCTATTACATACCAATATATATATCCATCTATCGACAAGATTTTGCTTTCTTTATCCCCTTTTCAGAATGATCTCATTTTTGAATCACGTTTTATTTTATTAATTTATGTATACATTTATGATCAACCTTTTTGCTCTATGCGAGGTGGATTGGTAAAAAGGTTATCATTTGAAAAGGGTGGCTTATAATTATTATGAGAATCAGGAAGGGCTTTACATTACTTTTTACCAAACCGTACTTGATTAAACTCATACATTTTCTTTCATATATTCTACACTGCAGTATATACATCAAGTAATCGTTTTATTCCTTGAAAATAACTGAAGTAAATGCTATTCAATTGTATGATAATACAGTTTCTGCGTGCCTTAGGAAATGCTACGGTCTTCATTAAACCTTTAGAATTCAAGGTTCTAGGCTTCCCTGACCTGTCTCAGTTCATTACATCACCGTGTATATTGAGAGTGCTCTAATCCTCCTTACCAGCAGAGTTCAAAAGCCTTATACCTAGCTGTAATCAGAACAATCGATTGATTTGAAACCATCCGTCATTCTACTTTCAAGTAGTTCTACGTCATACACAAGGTTGTAATCACTTTATTTTATGCTACTGCAACAAAGTACACTACCGTCCGTATACTATCATTATACGTACATGTAACTGAAAATATGGCAGATTTAGTGTAAGAAAATAGGAATCACCAAACTCTTCATTCTACTTTCAATTACTTCTACGTCATACACAAGGCTGTCTTCACTTTATCACATGCTACAGCAACGAAGTACTCTACAATCCGAAGTATATTTACTGAAAATTATGTCAGATTTAGAGTAAAAAATAGGAATCACCGAACTTGTCATTCTACTTCTGCGTCATACACAAGGCTGTATTCACTTTAATTCATGCAGCAGCAACGAAATACACAACAGTCCGTATACTATAAGTAACTGAAAATATAGCAGATTAAGAGTATAAAAAATAGGAATCACCAAACTATTCATTCTACTTTCAATTACTTCTACGTCATACACAAGGCTGTTTTCACTTTATTCCGTGCTGCAGCAACGAAGTACACTACTGTCCGTATACTACACGTAATGGGGGTCATTTGTAAAAGCCGTTTGAGCTTATGCGAGTCCACCACTATGTATAATTATATCAGTGTATTTTCTAAAAAAAATTACTTGTTTGTTTTTGAGAGTGGAAATAAATGAAATGAAATTAATAAAAAATTGGCGGATAAAGAGAAAAAATAAATAGGAATCACCAAACGGATCTCAAACATTTGTTGTTCGTCCTGTGTGCAGTCTCTGCACTGTAAAAATCGTATTGAGCAATTAAACATTGACGTTTAGAAAGTGATAGCAAAGATGTGCGTAGAAAATGTATCTTCAGCTTATTGACATTTAGTATTCAGATATTGGACACAGATGTTTAGTAATTTTGACACGCTACGTTTAGCCTGCGAACGTGATTAAAGATATAGCAAGAATATGTGTAGAAAAGTATTTACTTGTTAAATACAATTTTTACAGTGTTATGGGTCCTGAAATACATCCCAAAGCTGATAAAATCCACATAGTGTTCGGTAGTCAGTGAAAAATTCAATCGTTATCAATGACGAAGTTCCTGAAATCCACATCGGACGTTAGTGTTATAGCAATCGTCGTTGCAACCAACATAAAACGGATAACTGTGAGGAACGTAAACAGCATGACACCAGACGAGTATGACGTCATCAATTCTACATCTTACAACACAATAGATAATTTCCTAACTGGCCCTTTGACGTCATTTAAGGTGTGAGGTGGACACTGTTTATTGGGAAGTGTTGAAAGTCCCCCAGGAACATGAACCCATGTATTAGGCAGATCCCTCATAGCTAAGACAATCCGATATGATTACATTATTTTATTATATCGGCCCCAGTGACTAACAGTGTGTGTGTGTCTCTCTCTCTGTCTTTTGTCTCTGGAAACAGCCGTATTCATACCGTGTACTCATGTACTGTGGTGTGTGACGTCTAGTATTTGATGTGGATAATACATTATACAGGAGCAATGAACATCCAATGTTGAACTTTATCAGCAAGAACATAACTCCTTCCTACAATTAACATAATTAAAGTTACAATAATAAGTCGTTGCCTAGGTTAAGGGCGGATGGGACAGGTGTTCTGAGCATTGCATCACAACACGTAATTTGGCTGAAGGTTTATCTAATCATGTAGAGACCTTTCTTGTTGGCTTCATCAGCACGCCCGGGATGTTCTCTCTCTGTAGACGTGAGATCGATTACAATCATTTAATCATTAATGTGTTTGATCGTTGATGGTGTCACTCCATGGTTTAATGTCTAGGAATCAGATGTTATTGAATTGCGTTAATATAAACTGGTTGCATCGAAAGTTTATAGAGACAAATGCGTGGAGTAAATCGAGACATTTAAGATCGTGAATTATTCGGTCTTGGAACAAAAGAACGGGTGTACGGATAGCGAGTAAAAACATGACCACGTGAAGGTCAATTGATGTATTATAATCGCAGGAAACGTTTCCACACGGGACTCTGGCTTTGCCGAAATAAATAGATAAATAAATAAATAGATAAATAAATGAATAAATAAATAAATAAATAAATAAATGAATAAATAAATAAATAAATAAATAAATAAATAAATAAATAAATAAATAAATAAATAAACATTAATGTTTTTTATAGTGTTCTTGCATGAAAAGATGATCAGTCCTTACGACAATGTAGTTTTGTATTTCATACGAGTATACAATCTTCAGAGATTTTTAAAAAGGTTGGTGCATACCCATTTCTCAATCCCATTCAGTATCCATTCGTAAAGTAATAGATTTTTCTTTATAGGACACACGGAATCACATAATCCTCACCCATTTTCACAGATAATTGAGTGACTAGAGTTTTTACATGTTAAATATAACCCAATTCGTTAGCAAGCCAATTCCATGAGTTTATTGAAAATTGTCGCAGAAGCAAATAAAAATGCATATTATTATCTATTTCTGTTTCCTGATGTTTTTGTCTCCATATATCTTCACTTTTCACTTATCTTTTCCTTTTGGGTTTTGTTTCTGTCCATCTTGATTATATTTTTCATCATATCATTCACTTTCCCCATCTCCACCACTCCACCTCCTCCTCCTCCTCCTCCTCCTCCGTTACCTATATCTTCTTCAGACTAAAGTCGTTCAGTGACAGATCTGGAGCTGCCAGCCATCGAATCCCTTGGTGTATGTAATTGAAACATTCTTCCTGAAGACAGTTTTCAAAATTTCCATTTGAAATAACCAGATTACATATTAAAAAAAACGTACTATCTAAGGATCATATATCTCTTGGGTTGTTTCTGGCTACACATTTTGTTTACAGTATCTCGTCTCAAACGTTGTATTTCTTCAGTTCAGCACGTTCTCTCTATTTGTATTAACGTAACACTATTAGACGTTTATTTTGGACTCTAGCTCCTATTACTTTGCCCACCATGTCTGGCGGTATGAAACGTGCCGGTGCGTTTATGGAATCAAACTAAATCTAGGGAACATCAGTAGCAAAATCAATACTAATATTCAGTATGCTTGTTATGCCATTATTTGTATTGTGAAATCTCTGACGCATCATGAGTTACTGATATGCGAATCCTTTTACAATATCTTAAATGTAATTAAGATATACTTTATGTACTTAGATATACTATACAGTATACTTTGCGATCGCAAAGCCCCAGCCGTATAATTAAATGATTATTGTTATCATTCTCTACTGAATTATATACTTTATATAACATTATGATTCTATTACCAAGAATGTATGACCACCATTATTGGATGTGTAACACTTTGTACAGCATTTAATAAAACACAAGCCGCTGCAATCTTGACCCGCACCGTGATCTTAGATAGAACATGATCTTAAATCCTTTACTTTCTTAGCTTTACGATTCTTACATCACCTCAAACTACTCAGGACTCAAATAAAGACTTGTTAAATGACAGGGTGGCTTGAATATGTCAGCAATTTCCCAGCTGAGGGCGAAACATAGCGGAGTTGCCGCCCGATAGTAACCCAGCTATTCAACCCTGTGATAATAATGTTTGTGGCTTTGATCCAGCCGAGAATCAATCACAGTTACTGATTTACTGCGGTAATTCCATCCACACTTTGACGTACAAATCCAACTCTAAATTTGGCACTTCGGAATCGTAACCAGTCAGACTGTGTTTACTTAGTCTTTCAAAGAACAAAAGGCGCATTCCTGCCCAGCATAAGAGGTGTTACACTCAAGCTTGCACAAGCCAATCGATCAAATGAATCGCCCATGCACGACTTACCATTTTTTCAGAATATAATTATTTTCTTAATCTCATAAATCTGATTGTCTTTGATATCCTTCTGTCTCATTAACGAAGATACAGCGAGAAATAGCCTTGTAAATAGTACGTCTGCGTGGCAACCACTCAAACTTGTCGAGAAATCTTTCTCATCACCGGAGTAACGAGTAAGATTGGTTTATTTCTCACGCTGACTCGCGGATTGTGCCAATATTCACAGTTGGAGTTTTAAGTGTAACCACTCGCGATGTTTGTTTTGCATTGATCGATGTCTATTAATAAGATTTCTCCAACACACTCAGAATGTGACGACTACAACTAATATTGTCGAACCATGACACAACGACAACTTACAACTTCTGTGCTTTTGTATGTGGGAAATAAAAGTGTTATCATTCTAACACAATGTAATAGTAGCATTTGTCATAAAGTTTGCGCGTTTTGTTTCATATGAAATGATGTGGGAATAAGGTAGGGATCACTCAATCTATTATCATTATGAATCAGTTCCTTCTGAATACTCGATCAATATTGAAATGAAAATTAACACTATGTAAAGATTTTGGGAAGGAATACATTTTATCTTGTGAAATGCGGGAAGTATTTTAAAGAATATACGGCAGCTTATGTATGTGTGTTCGGTAAAGTGGGTGCGGATATATATATTTCATACCAGACACCTAACGGAATTTTATCAACTATTATGAACTGAAAAAAGGGAAAAAATTAGCCATCAACCCAACAAATATAAAGACGAATAATGCCACGTTATCTAGTTATCTATCTACCTATCCATCCATCCATCTATCAACCCATCTATCTATCTATCTATCTATCTATCTATCTATCTTTCTATCTATCTATCTATGTATCTGTCTATGTATCTATCTATCTATCTATTTTCTATCCATCTATCTATCTATCTATTTATCTATCTATCCAAATCTATAATATATTTACGTTACACGGAAAATTTAACGAATTTTATTTCAATCAGATAAGTTTCATTTTTGTGCTCTTCCAAAGGTTGGGATATTTTGATACCTTTTCCCTTACAGGTAAATTGTTTCGCCGTAGGAACGTAATGGATCTTTGTTGTGATCTAGTTTTCGTATACAGGTTTTGCCATTTCAATTCGAGCCCATGCAGATTGCTTATTCTTATCAAATTTCTCCTTGGCAAACTTTTGTAAACTAGTCTAAATAATGACTCTTTGTCAATATTCATTTTATCATTTTGCCATTGCCGATACTTTTCCTAAGTGGTGTTTGTCTTTATATATTTATTTCAAACTTAATGAGAGGTATGACTCACTAATGTTATCAATAATATCTCGGGAGCTTTTATGGTATATACAATTGAAAGATACAACCTATTATAGCAACAAAAAGTGGAATATATGGAAAAATTGGCAAACGAAACAAATGACGACACAGACGACGATTATGATGATGATGAAAGGAATAATAATCATGATTGATGATGATGCTAATGATGATGATGATGATGATTGTGATCACCATCATCATCATCATCATTATTATTATTATTATTATTATTATTATTATTATTATTATTATTATTATTATTATTATTATTATTATTTATTTATTTTTATCTTTTGATTTTTTTGCCGTTGTTTTTGTTCTTGTTGTTGTTGTTGCCCTGGTAATGATGATGGTGGTGGAACTGCTGGTTACTCTGGTGAATGGGTCTCTCCACTCTGATGAACCACGACTTTAGAATTATTCATGACTAAAGAGCCAACGAATGTAGATTGCCACTTATCGGAGCACGAAGAGTTCTTAGCATCTAGAGTGTTACTTTTACCGCATATGCGTTTATACATTATTCTTTTAAATCCAAATTGTGTCTAGAAGTCCAACTCGACACCGCCATGCCTAAAGTCAGGAAATGGTAGCCAGTTAAACGTCATCTTTGAGTGGTGTTAGATGTAATTCCGAAGGAGCCTACCAATTCCTGTTTCAAGCACACTTGAGGCGAAATTATTTGCATAACTGTGATGAATAAAGTTTAACGTAACATAGAAAATCTCATTAAGATCACCCCCTCCCAAGCATATATGCAACTATGGACGAAAAGGGAGATAGAAAACTACGTCGAACCCATACGATTCAAAAGAAAACTAATTAAAGGTCAACATTCAATTGTCTGTATCATCCGTCGGATCTAGATCAAAGAAATCACTTATGGTTGCAATTACATAACATTAAGTTATTCTGAATCATCGGTTATGTAATGTATTTTGTTATATATTATTAATGTTAATTTTGCATTATCGTTTTTCCAAGAAAAGCTTATGCGTTTGTTAATTAATTCATGAAATGCTTTCTAATTTTGTTGTATAATTATGTTGTGATAATAAACCATACAACAAATACAAATACATACACAATACTTTCATTTTCTTCTTGTTCTTGTTATTGTTTTTCTCCTTCTTCGGTTACTTCTTCTGCAAAACTCCTTCCTGCTAGACTTCTTAGTCTTTTTGTCTTGCCTTGTTTCCTTTGTCCATTTATCTATCCTTTTACTTGTACAGTTTGTTGTCCTCATACATGTTTTTCGCTTGTGGCTCACACTCCCACCATTTGTGTGACGCAGTGGCGTGTCCATTTTTCTTTAATTTGATATGGAATGTAACCTGGGAACAAGAACCGACAAAAATAAACACACACACACACACACACACACACACACACACACACACACACACACACACACACACACACACACACACACACACACACACACACACACACACACACACACACACACACACACACACACACACACACACACACACACACACACACACACACACGCACACACACCCCGCACCCTACATACCTCACACACACATACATTGCTAAAATTGTTAAAATATATGTGTGTGTATGTACCGTATGTATGTATATGTGTATGTATGTATGTATGTATGTATGTATGTATTTTGTATTTGTATTGTTATCAATTATGAAATGAATAAATGAATAAATGAATCTTAAATCTTAAAATACCATTAACGGGAGGGTAAGTTTACCTCCTTCTAGCCCCATGGCAAAGCTGGCGGTGAAATGTTGTACAACTTTCCCTTACTTCGCAATTGGTTATCTCTTTCAAATAATGTATCTTATTTTTTCGGTCTTTATGCTTTGTTTCACAATGATCATTCTTTTTAGAATAGAAATCATGATTGAATAAAGAATAAACCAGTAAATAAACCACTAGCGCTATCCATTCTAGGAAAGAGCAACAGGAGTCCATGTTAGCATCCATTCGAGGACTAGGGTTTACCACCGTGTCGAATTTCCAGTCTTACGTTGTCCAGGTCAGCGCGTGAATTTGTGTAGTGTTGCATGCCCTTCCATCACCTTTACGATCATCTCAAGTACTAGTTGGTTCTATTAATTCAATCACTGAAGGGTCCTTACTTTCAAGCACCACTCTGTCTTTCACTTCTCCAATAGGGAAAGGGAGCTAGAATGTCAGGGTGTAGGTTTAGATAGGAACCGTGTACAGCGTGCATTTAATCATACTGACATATAAATGAGACATGATAGGATGCAGCAGATAACACTTCCAGGAAAATCTTTGCAATCGTTCGAGTCTGTGGATGTTTGTTCATTTCGTTTATTTCATTTTATTTACCATCTCTTTTTGTTAACACTGGGTCAGACTGCTTGGCATAAAAAGGGTGATTTGTTGGGGATTCACCCAGTAAGGGAATATAGCCCAACCTATTTCTGAGTCAAATTTGACCCTTTTTATGGTCGTGATCCCAATAGACCCTTTTACTAATTCTGTGAAGAATGGTTAAAAAAATCTTCTTGTTTTTCCTGTTCACCTTCTCCTTGTTCGTATTCTCCGTCTTCTTCATCGTCTTCCTCTTCTTCCTAATAATAGTCATGATTCCCATGACATTTTAAACAAAATTTCTGATGTCTAGGATCAATCCTTGAAAATAGCATTGCGTTTATATATCTTTATAGCAATTACCAGCCATAAAGATAACGACAACCCCCTCCCCCTGAAAAAAAACAAAACAAAAACAAAAACATACAAAATCTGTTTCTGAATTGCCTGTATAATTGATGCAGTTAACTTGAAATCTGACACGTTTACGTACATACGTACGCTGTATACGTACGCGCATATAACTCAATATTGAAACAAAAATGTCAGTTATGCCCTTTTGTCATGGGGGGGGGGCAGTGTAGGTAAGCACTTATACTTCTTGGTGGGAAAGGGTTATGGGAGATGTAATCTGGACCAAGTTTAGAAACGTTGTAATACGATTCGTCTGTGGAATAACCTTTCCATACTTCTGTCACGCGAGTCACGCATGCTGTATGTTACGAGTCACAAGCCATCATATCGATGATTGGTTTACATGATCAGGTAAAGCAATCAGCTTCAATATTTTGTTGGTTTTGATCTATACACTGGTTTGTGACTTGTGTGACATAAAACATGCGTGACTCGCGTGACATTTACATGGAATGGCTGGGAACGCTTCGAATGAGAATTCACCGACGTAAAAGCTTAATAATTATCTATTTCATTGTAAGCAAAGTGCAATGCAAAGCATTTGAATATGCATGAATAATTCCGATCAGTACACGAATAATTGTTTTGTAATTATTGTCAATCAAAATGTAACCTGATTGTTACAAAATGAAACACAGTGCACTGCCAAAGGTTTTAATTTGTTCTCTTTCTTGTCACTATTTTGTAAATGAAAATGAGATTCATCCATGATGCACTTTATGAATGGCACCCTGATATTCACCCTTGGGGACGACGAACTAATACAGTCCTGGCCAAAAGGTTGGAATATGGTTATTTCTTTGCATAGACCTGTTTTAAAGTGCAAATTTCTTACAAATAATGATTAATTACCCATGCAGAACATATTAATACTAAGTTCAAATGAGCCTCACTCAGGGGAGATGTCAGGGTAAAATTTTAGAGGGGGGGGGGTTGAAATCCGTAGGGGGAAAATTTTGCCTGCCGAACAATTTTATTACGAGCCAAATTGCAACCCAACAGCGTCCGACAAGTGGAGGCAGGGGGCTGACGACGACAAAAAGCATTTTTTTTGCCCGCCATTTTTTTTTTTACTAGCAAAATCAACAAGAATAGGAGGGGGCGATATTTTTGAACCCCCCCCCAGTAAAACTCTCGTCATTTTAATAATAAAATAGGGGGTGGACACCCACCACTGACCTCCTGTGGCGCCGCCCCTGTCTCTACTTCAGGACAAGAAACCTGTTCCTATATGACTGAAAACTGCATTTGGTAGGAAAATATATTCCAAACTTTTGTCCATGACTGTATAAACAGATAAAGGGGATTGCCTTTTTATGTGCGGAACACATAGAAATACCCTTTTACAATTCTGTGAAGATGGTAAAAAAATCTCTTGTTTTCCTACTTACCGCTCATCCTCATCGTATTCTCCGTCTCTCTCATACGTCTTCCTTCTTCTTCCTATAATAATCATGATTCCGCGATGACATTTTCAACAAAACTCTTGATGTCTAAGGATGAATCCTTGAAAATAGATAATTATAATATCTTATAGCAATTACCAGCCATCAAGATTACAGGACAACACCCTCCCCTGAAAAAAACAAAAAAAACACAACCATACCACAAAATCTGTTATCTAAAGTGCCCTGTATAATTGATAGCAGTAACTTGAAATCTGACACTTTACGTACATATGTACCTCTGCTAACGTACGCGGCATATAAGCCAACATGTAACAAAATGTCAGTATCGATCCTTTTGTCATGGGGGGGGGGCAGTGTAGTAAGCAATATACGTCTGGTGGGAAAGGGTTATGGGAGATGTAATCTGGACCAAAGTTCTAGCAAACGTTGTATAATCGAGTTCGTCATGTTGATATAACCTTTCATACTCTGTCACCGGTCGAGTCACGCAGCTGTAATGTACGCAGTCACAAAGCCTATCGTATTGATGCTTGTTAGCATGTACAGTAAAGGCTATTCAGCTTAATATTTGTTGGTTTTTGATCTATACACTTGGTTCTGTGACTTTTGTGACATAGAAACATGGCGTGACTGTCGCGGACATTTACGATGATATGTGGCTGGCGAACTGCTTCGAATGAGAAATTCACCGACGTAATAAGTAATTAATTATTCTTATTTATCATATGTAAGCAAAGTGCAATGCAGTTGAAGCATATTGAATATGCATGAAATAAATTCGATTCGTACATCGAAAATTGTTTTGTAATTATTTCGCAAGCAAAATGTAACCTGATGTTACAAAAGAAACACAGTGGTGCACGCCCGAAAGGCTTTAATTTGTTCTCTTATTGTCACTATTTTGTAAATGAAAATGAATTATCCTATGATGCACTTATGAGTATGCACCGCTGATATTTCACCTTGGGACACGAACTAATACAGCCTGGCCAAAAAGGTTGCGAATAATGGTTATCTTCTTTGCATAGACGCTGTTTTAAAGGCAAATTTTTACAAATCAACTGATTAATTAAGCCATGCAAGAACATATTTATACTTAAGTTAATATGAGCTTCACTCAGAGGGAGATTTCAGGGTACAGAATCTTTAGAGGGGGGGGTGTTGAAATCTCGTAGCGGGGAAAATTTTTGCCAGTGGCCGAACAATTTTTTAAACATCGAGCCAAATTGCAACCCAACACGCGTCCGACAAGTGAGGCCAGGTGTGCTGACAGACCGACAAAAAGCCATTTTTTTGCCCGCCATTCTTTGTTTTAGCTACAAAATCAAGCAGAATACGGAGGGGCGATATTTTCGATACGCCCCCCCCTCAGTTAATCTCGTCATTTCATATAATATAAATAGGGGCTGGACAGACCGCACCCCTGACTCATGCTGTGGCGGCCGCCCCGATCTCTACTATAGGACAAGAAAACCTGTTCCTATATGACTGAAAATCTGCATTTGTAGGAAAAATAATTTCAAACTTTGTACATGACTGTATAAACAGATAAAGGT
>JZLH01S0130893.1:34192-45905 GCA_001188425.1 Eucidaris tribuloides
AAGTTCTAAACAAATTTTATCCTAAAAACTTGAACTTTCATCAACATGGCAGCCATCTTGGCGGCCATCTTGGAAAATGGGCATGTTCCACAGCTCCGATTTTCCGTGATTTTTAGTATGTTACTTTAAACCATATTTTGAGCCATAAAAACTTGGAATGGTTTCTGTTGCAATTAGTGGTGGGTATTTCAGTAGATCTACTAGCCTATATATTCAAATCAGAAGTAGGTCTCATGTGAGTTTAAAGACACTACATAACACTGTGGAAGACCCATTAAAAAAAAATTGCCAAACTTTGCTATCTGACGTATCTGACAGTGTTGAATAGAGAAATAAACACCATAGAACACAAAGGTTCAGACAGCTATATGCTATCACTGGTAAAAATGTACCGATAAAAGTTGGCACATGGATTATTCTCAGCCGATTAAAAAAAATCTGCAAAAAAGCAGTCTACGGGGAAACACTGTAATGGTCTCTCATTGATTGTTACCCTTTTAAAGTACTTAATGATCATTTTGAACTGTATTTTTTTCAGGGCTTCATTTTTAGACCTTATCAAATACTAACATGGAATCATGTAGCTCACATGAAAGGAAACATTGGATACAGTGTCTTTAACAGACAAGATATAACAGAAACATACAGACAATGGAACATCCGGTTATGGAGACTCCGTTGAAGTCGAATAAAGTGCGATTGGTGGTTGATTTCCTTTGATTGAGAGGTATTATTCGGTTACATTCTCATTTGTTTTCGTCTTAAAAGTGGCCGATTGTAAGAGATTTCTTGCACATGTTACTGAAACTATATTTTAACTTTAGGCTATTTTGACCCATCATACAAAGAAGTGCTTCTACCTTTAATATAATTCTGATATAGCCCAAACTAACTGAATTAATTTCATATACATGTGTTTTTGCGTATGAATCCGTGTGTTTGCTTGTTGGAGATTCTTGCTTATCAACGTCTTAACAAGCCTTTAATCTTGAGTATATGGGAAGCGAGTTAGGCTTTTATTTATAAAACAAGTTTATTTATGCATAAAAATCACTATATGAAAACATAAGAGATAAAGAGCTGTATATCTTATTGAATTACAAATAGATAAATTAAAAAGAAAACATAACTCACTAAATGCATGAATAAATTACTACAACTATAATCTTTTTGGTGATTTTAAATGATGCATACATACCAAGTTATTAATCAAATAATGTATACACACCCACTTATTGATAAATATCTTGAATGCACAACAGATACACAAGGGCGAGGGTTTCATTTATATCTCGATTTTAGATCTAACATTAAAATATTCGCCGTGTAACACTCAGACATGTCATGTAGGCAATTTGTAGTTCAAACAAACACTCGATATTACAAAATGAGTGGAAATGATTAATATTAATATTTCATCCTCACGTGTTCCAAGTCTTAGCTTAAGTCAAGACAATTGTAGCAAACGTGTTGTCGTATTCATGATCCTTTTCACAAAAATGTCAACGCGTGACTGCACTTCAAATAATAACTAAGTAGGCTGTCACTTCTGAAGTTAATTTATCAACTGGAATCTACATTTGTCCAATTATAGACTGAAGTTGCATGTTGACAGCTCGGTTTTAAGATAAAAAACAGATTTAAAGGGACAAAATAGCTCGAATCTTTGAATAATATACTTCATATGATCGATGCCAGGCGCCTTTAATATTTAAGACAGAAGCGCATATCAACTAAATATTTCTTTGACTATTTTGCCTTTTAATGAAAATAGACCTGATATGACTACAATCTGACAATAATCCATTATAACATAAGTCACATAATGTTTCATTATTAGAAGTAGCATTTCATTAAATAAGAATCTGTTCGTGAATCACATTTCATCAAAAGGGCCCATTACTTAAAGGGATGAACATAATGGATATTGAATGCACATTTTAACGATAGAATTAGTTTTGTCTAATCCATTCACCGAAAAGAAGAGAAACAAAATGCATCCCGAAAGACCTTATGACGGTTATGGCAGCAAGGAATTACCTGTGTTTCTACACAGTCATAAATGTTACTATTTTTGACATATCAGTCGAGCTTTTGTAAAACAATGCACAATTATGTATTCATACTTCAATAACCAGCAAAAAAAAGAGAAGATTCTGGTTCTCATGAAAATTGGAAAACGGAAAATATACGTTCCTAAGTAATGCAGGAATATTATGCCATCACAGAAACTAGCTTAGATTTAAATCTCCGTTACAAGGATCGACTGAAACTTTAGATTAACGTTAATCTTTATTGTTTTTTTCCTGTTTTTGTTCTGAATTTTTAAGATAATGCAGATATATGTCCATTTTTATTCTATTTTTGAAAACTAACAGAAGGCACATGCTCATTAATTTGTTATAGCAAATTTGAACTTGAATACTGGAACATGATTTTTTTTTTTTAATTCGGAAATTGCACTTTTTATTTGTTCGGTGATAAAAACTGTTATTTCACAAGTGAACTCTGAAAATTCAAATTCTTATCTTTATCTTCACCGATGACACTTATATTCAGTTTATTGGGATATATAGTTACAACATAAGAAACCCGGATTCAACCCCACTACTCACAGGAATCAAACTATACTCTGTCTTTTTAGAGCAATTATCCTCAATAATTACATGACAAGGGTTGGAAAGGCTAAAACTTTGATATTGTGATAAATTTTAGTGCCGTAGTGGAGATTATTGTGATTGTAATTTCGTGAAATAAGTCTTATACATTGTAGAAAATCTGTAATAGTCATTATTTTCAACCAAAATTTATTTTCATAATGACAACAAGATCAACAGTAACATCAGTTTATTTGTTGAAAATAAGTTACACTTCGTTTTTTCTCGTCAGGCGATTGATTATTTCTTGTTTTAACTCGTGAATAGCAGAGTGATAATCGGACATTCTAAATGTGTATACTACCACTCCCAGACCTGACAAGTTAAAGGCTATTACGTAAGATATCGTGAATCCACGCAAGTCTTCATATCCGTGAAGGATTAGAATATTGAGTGCAGCCATCAAACCTACCCAACATAATGTTATACTGGTAATAAACAGCGCGAACCCACAAACAGCCGTTGGTCCCAGGCAGTTCCTACACGACGAAGTGACGGGATGAGCTGGATCGTTATGGTGTCGGGGGTGGGGTGGGCCAGCGACGGCAGCTCCCTGGGAACGAATCTGTGAAGCTTGCTTCCTAGCCGTGATGAAGACGATGATTCCAGAACACATACTGATAAGAGCTAATGTTGCTATGATAATATCAGCAAGGATGAGAATGGCTATATGACTAGAGACGTAAACAGATAAAATCAAACAGTTTTCTGGGTAGATCTTGTCAAATTTAATCCAGATGATAACCGTGGTTCCGACACCAATACTGCACATCCAGATAAGTAACAAAATCAAGGCAATGAGTTTGTCCGTCATTATACGAGCATACATGAATGGCCATCTGATCTTAAAGCATGTATCGAAGGAGAGCAAGGTGGTATTAAAATACACGTTAATGCCAACACCAGTAGCAATTGCGAGCCAGCACCTGATTCCCTGTTCACTTTGAAATCGACAAATGTCGAGTAAATGAAACAACGACCCCAGAATGGTGAAATCCACGGCTAGCTGACTACCGCCGACTGATAACACGATATAATTAGTGACCGTTCGGTAGCAACTCCTTTTGATTGTTATTGCACAGATGACTAGAAAACAAAGAAGGTTTAAAGTTGTTGTGACAGCGAAAAGAACATGCAGAGCGATTTGTCCGCCGGGTGACATCAAGTCATCATTGGTCCAAAGGGAGACAGTAGAAGGTACTGGTGCTGTCCAGGATGGAGTCGACATGATTGTTATGTTAAACGGAAATCAATGTTGGATTCAGAGACTTTCTAGACAAAAGTCCGAATAGTGAATAAATCAAGTCCATTTCACTCCACATGGAGACGATATACTTCAATCCCCACCCATCTACTGTAAAGATTTGACGATGAAATTAATTGACCAGCAGAGGCGAAGCTCCGCACGTTACTTGTAGCTTGCAGGCCTTGATACTAACGCCGGCAATTCGATACCACGCATGCGCCGCTACAGCTAACTTAATTTACCTCATATTATAAACAGGTTTTCACAGCAATACTACAGTTGCTTTTTATCATACTTGTGCGAAAGACATAGACACATTTAAGGCAACCTGTATCATCATTACTAGTATTTTATCATTATCATTATAAATGGTTGTAGAAGTAGTAGTAGTAGTAAGTAGCAATAGTAATAGCAGTAATAGAAGTAGTAGTAGTTGTAGTAGTAGTAGTAGTAGTAGTAGTAGAAGTATAGTAGTAGTAGTATAATCATCATTACTACTACTACTATTACTTTTGCTATTACTACCACTGCTCTAACAACAACTACAACTACTACCTCCACTCTATACTACTACTACTACTACCACTACTACTACTACTACTACTATACTTCTACTACTACCGGTATCACTTCTACCGCACTAATACTACTTTACTTCAATATCAAGTTAAACATACAACTGAATCGAATATTTTAAAAGCATGGCAGCATTTAACAAAAGGTATTTAACTTACAAAAATGACAATGACTAACAAAACTAGAGAAGTACGTTGCGGTGCAACCCTTGTACCGCCCATTCCGTGTATTCTACTATTGGTGTCTTCTGTACCCATATAGATTGGTGCCATTTATGTAAAAGAGCCCGTTTTAAGGCTCTTAGCGGCATTTTGCTGGGTGTCAACTCTGGGTACCGTTATCTACCCGGTTAACGATAAGTTGGGTTCGGAATATAGTGTGTTTGCCAGATAACAATATGACACTTTGCACTCTTGAAAATACTATTAATTCATACTCTTTATTAGAGCAAAGAAACGGATAGTTGCATGTCTATAAATGTTTAATGCGTACAAAACAGAATGTGAAGTGTATAAATTTCAGAAAAGATCGAAAACAAAGAGAATGAACACAGAACAGTACACACGTAGAAATAACCTGATTCTACGGTATCCCGGAAGTTGAGAGAAAGATACGACAAATGCGTGATTGAGGTTGTATCTAGAAACTGGGCCTCAATCTAACCATGAACGACATTGAAAGATCACACAGACTAGGAAAACCGGAAACAAGTCGTGAGGGCAGCAATACAGCTAACTCAAAACCCAGAGCAATAATCGCGAGATTCGTATCGTACCGCAACGCGAAGAATCGATGCGACACAAAAAACAATTGAAAAATACAGGAATGTCAGTGAGAGAGGACTTGACACGATAAACAAGACTTACTTATGGAAAGCATATCAGCACGATAAAGTTTTGGCATCGTGGTCAAGTGACCGTATACAATTCTAGTGTCCGTGAAGTCAACTGGTCGAAATCCGGTGAAAAAAATAATAAAAAAACGAAAATGATCTGACCTATTGTGAACTTGTGTTCGGATGAACGTGATTGTTGAATGAACACGTTTACTGCATGATTTCTTTCTGATGATTTTTCTGTTAATTTTGCTGTTACAAATTTGCAAATATTGATTTTATTTTGGAATATATATACATATACATATTTTTTCTCTCTTTTGAGAGAGAAATCCGATATTCAAGTTTTCGTTAATTGTTTTGATGAACCCGCATGTTGACTACTACTCAGTAAATAAACATATAAGTGATACATTTGATTGACATGATAATTATTATTATCATTACATCGTTATTATAATGCATTCGAAAATGTAAACTGTTTGTATTATACAGTACTTATTCTAATAAATTAGAATTTAGTCAATTTAAAGTCGGGTTTTTCAATTCTGAATCTTGATTTTAATAAATTTTCAAGTACTACTTTTGAATGAATTAATTTGTTAGTGTTATTATAATGCTATCGCTATCCTATAATGCTTTGTAAATGAGAGAATTGAGCCCAGATGTATATCATTGTTTTTACTGTATGATAACAACTTTCTGGTGTACGTGACATAATCGTTATTTAATTTTCTTTCACTTTATACATGTTACAATGTGTGCTAAGTGTTTTACGTGTATGATCGGTAATGTTCTGCGTAACCATGTCTGTGTTGTCAGTAATTGTACAAGATGCTACATGAACACTCAATCACCCATCTTGTTCAAAGTGTAACGCTGAAATATTTCCATTCAGATCAGATACACATGGACGACGACGATTTATTGGAACCTGCATATGCTTTCTTCCACTTAAAACCAACTATTCATTTACAACAGATTATTGTGTCTTTGAAAATAAACCCCTTTCAAGCAAATAAAATCCATACCTCTCTAATTCAATTGAAAAATGATGAGATGACTACCACAAATTTCCTTCGCTGAATGTAAGTATTATTTCAGTTGATACACTTTCGAGAAAAACTGTCCGCGCTAAAAAAATTTCCGATTTTTCTTATATGCATGTAAATGCAAGAAGTTTACGAAAAAAACTTGATGTTTTCCTGTTTGGAAAATATGGTATCATGTCTAAACTTACCTTTTTAAATCATCGAGTTCAGAAACCTGTTCAATGAAAAATACACACTCAGATTGTTCAGTTTAGAAAACTAAATATGGTACAACACAAGCAGACTTTCGAAAATGGTCATGGTGGGGCCATGCACTCTATGTGGACAGGGATCTTTCATATGAATTGAAGGACCAGATTAGTACAATAATTCTATTTTGAATCTATCTTTATTGAAATTACATGTAAGGGTGGGAAGAATATTATAGTGGGGCAATATATACAGACCTCCAAATTCCGATCTGCATAAATTTCAATAGCGAACTTTTAAGGATTATTAATGAGAAGTTATGTCAAGCCAATAAAACATTCATTTATGCGGTGATTCAATAGTAAATTTGTTGAATGTTGAAAACCATTCACGATGCAATGATTTCTTAAATACCATGTACTTGATTATAATATGTTTCATTGATTAACAAACCAACCCGAAACTGCAACTACGGCTACAATTATGATAATATTTTACCAAATTCTCTTGAATTAATAATGTGAAAACGTCATTGATTATATATGACATTTCTGACCACTTGCCAATGGTTTCATGTGCTAATAGCCCACATCATTTCATTCCAAAGAATCTATCACCCATAGAAAAATTAATACAGCTACTATTGCTAAATTTAAATGTAAACTAAATCGAAGATTGATGGTCAGTCGTATATAATGAAACTGATGTTAATAATGCTTATGACGCATTTTTATGTACTTCAAGAATATATTATAATGATTGTTTTACACAATTGAGCGTGTGGGAAAAAGAATAGAGAAAAATACATCAACCCTGCGATATCAAGTGGAGATTTTTAAATCGATTAAAACTAAAAATAGATTATATAATGTATATTTAAAAGGAAAAGTTCAGTAAGCAAAGACAGAATATATAAAATTCAGAACAAATTAACAAGTATTAATTAGCAGCTGCCAAAAGAAAAATTTTCATTGCTGACGAGATTTACAAATTAAAGCGTGACATGCGGTAAAACATGGCCAGAAATAAATAAGGATCTTTGGTAATAGTAAAAACGTTCAAATATTCCATCAAAATGTTTTACTTAAATAAATTAATGTGTAATAAAAAGGACATCAGCTGAAAATTTCAAGTAAAACTACTTTTTAATATTGGAAAATGAATTAGCTAACAATATTTCACGTTCCAATGCTAACTTTATTGATTTTATAAACATGCAATAATACAATTCATTATTCTTTCAGACCAACGATGTGTGAATGAAATTTGGAGTTCAGTCGTACTTTAAAATCAACTTATTCTTTGGTTCTGATGACATTGCCCCTATTGTTGTTAAAAATGGTTATATGCGTTTGGGCTCAACCCCTGTATATATTTTAAATAAATCATGAATCTTGTAAGAGTCCCAGACAATCTAAAAATGGCTAAGTTTAGTGCCATTTACAAAAACAAGAGACTGATAAATTGTTAATATAGACCGGTCGCAGTCTTACCAATTTTTCGAAATTTAGAAAAAAATTATACATAAAAAGAATTATACGAATTTAACACATTTTGATAATTTAACATACTTCAAAAACAATTGATGATCAGCGAAAAATTATTCAACCTACATGGCATTACTTCACTTTACATGAATCAATTTCTCAGCAAATAGATAATGGTAAACTAGCACAATTGCTTATATTTTTAGATTTCAAAGGCTTTCGACACGTTGACCACCACAGTACTGTGAAAAACTCCATCAGTACGCGGAATTCGAGGTCAGTGCTTTAGAGTGGTTTAAATATCTAACAAACCGTCAGCAGTATGTGGTGCGTCGATTGGTGTCAAGTCGCATATGAAAACAAACTACATGTGGTGTACCCAAGCGATCTGTACTCGGCCCCCTAGTATTTTTATTATACATCAACGACATTGTAAATACTTCCTCTATTTTATCATTTCTATGCTTTTTGCGATGACACAAAGTGTTACCTTATCACACAAAAATTTTTCCAGTACTAATGCCGAACAAAAGAATAAAAATTTTTTCTCTGGTAAAGCGCTAACAATTATCTTTAAATATGCATAAAAAACAAAGTATATTATTTCCGATCTATGAAAAAAGAATATACCTAATAATTAACCCCATTATCGTTTGATAATATAAAATTGAAAGAGTTCAAAACACAAAATTTTTAGGAATAACAATTAATGAACACTTATCTTGGAAACATCATATCGATGACATATGTAAACGTGCTTTCAAAAAATCTGTCGGAATATATCGAAGTTAAAATACATCGTACGAAGACGTGTGATTTTACTCTTGTATATAGTTTAATGTACCGCCCACTTCAACTATTGTAATGTCGTTTGGCGGTAAACACTTCTATAAAACTCATAACAAAAGTGTATTTATTCTTCGAGAAAAAATTATTCGAATAACTGGCCAATGTTACACTATACGAGTCATACAAAACCACTCTTTTCTGAAATGAATATGTAACATAAACGATTTAATATTTCTTTCAACGACAGCAATATTAGTACCAATATAATGAGGCAACTTTTGCCATCCCATATTTTAATCAAATGTTCGCTTCAAATTCACGAAATTCATTAGTTGGTGTATTGTCACGCGCCAAAATTCAAACAACTTCCGTTAATCATTTAGCACACACAGTTATCGCGTCAAAATTTCAATTCGCCATAAAAGGTCCCCACATATGAATAATATAAGATGAAAATATACAAAGTGAGTACTACGATAATCAAAGTTTAAACGAGTTTATATAGAAAAGAATTACTAATTAATTATATTGAGAAGTTAATATTTTTATCCATTTTCCTCAAAAACAATTTATAAACACAAAGTTGTCTCAACATATTGCTGTACACTTGTGATTACGTTTTTTCTGTTAATGTGTCCTATCGTATCGGATTGTTGTCCGGTGCGGGTATTCCGTTGTAATGTAATTAATGCTAATGTAAGTAATGTAATGTAATGTAAGTGCTAATGTAATGTAATGGAATGTTAATGCTAGCGGAATTGTTCCATTTGTTGTCACGGCTAATCTGTAGCCCATTGCTAAGATGCTTTCACCTATTGTATGTTACGTGAATTATTATATTGTTTTTGTTTTTAAAACTGTGGGCCCTGTTAGATAAGCACTATTTCCTAGGCTTCACAGGCGCGTACATACCATTGCTTTGTATATTGTTATGTTTTTATACTTTGCTTTTGAAAGGTGAATAAATTGAAATGAAATGAAATGGTTAAAAAAATTTCAATTCCAAATTAGACTTCAATTTACATATACCAATTACAAATTCAAGTTATCACTTCCATGTTATTAACACTCACAAAAACTTCTGTATTTTCTGTATTTTATTTTTATACTGTATAAGTCGTAATTATTTGTTCACATTATATTAACAAAAAGATACGGAACAATAGCACCTCGTATAGTTGCTTTGAGTTCAGTTTAGTTCGCTGCACAGTTCAATTTCTCACTGGCGACTAGCGACAATTGAAGCATCAATTCGCTACGACTGAAAGTTCGCGTGGCGACATGGGCGACAACAGCATGCAGGCGTCGACCAACGAAGAGCGTATCTATCTACCAGCCGGGCGTCGACCAAGCGAGCGTCAATCTACCACGTGAGTGTCGATCCAGGGAAGGAGCGGGCGTCTACCAGTGAAGACGACTGCAGACACGTGTCAAATCGATTGCGACAAGGGAAGGGTGTCGACCAGTGACGACGAATGAAGGCGCGTGTCACTCAATTTCGGCGACGAAGGAAAGGTGTCGACCCATGACGACATGAAGGCGAGGTGCCAAGCCACGAGCCCAGCTCGTCCAGTATTTGACACGAGAAGAGACCCCAAGCAATGAAGGCTTCTCCGATGTACCAGCCTGCTGTGCCGGACCCGGTGAACCAAGGGTGTTATGTCTGTAATACATAACATATATGGGCGTGCCCCATATCCTTGATGCCTACACATACATCGGTTACTCTCTCGAGCACAACCTGCTCTCTCGAAATTTAGGTGTCTTCTGCCAATTTTCCACTCGGTCTCCAACCTAAATCCAAACTCGCCTCACACACAATCATTCCACCTGTTCAAACTATCTACACACAATACCTTCACCTATACAAACTATCTCTACACAATACCTTCACCTGTTCAAACTACAGTTATCTATACACAATACCTTCACCTGTTCAAGCTATGCACTGTAAGCTAGCTAAATTAAGTATGCAAAACTTATTCAAATTAACATAGACTACAGGCTGCATGGCTATGCTGCCTAGTTACACAGGCTGAACACCAAAGTAGGGAGATGCATAACTATTTACATTGTGACACTGGGGACCAGACTTTTTAACATAATTCGAGGGTGCTGAATCCGATTAACTCTGTTCTCACGTGAAAATTTCAGTTTTTGACCCTCATAGGGCTACTTTCTCTAATATTATGGTAATGTTGTGTATTCCCTTTTATTCAAAACAGACTTGGGGGATTCTTACGCTGAATTCAATAAACCCGAAATTTGGGGGTTTTGACCATCTAATTGGCGTAAACAAAATGGCTACAAATTTCCCACTTTTTGACTTGTCAGAACCAATTTTTGTTGTCACTTTGTAACATGCAAGGGAAATAAACGAATAAAAGTCAATATGTATAAATTCAATATCAAAGAATATGAATTTGTCATTTCGGGGATATTTAGCGGGCCAAAGTATTCTTGAATATGCAAATTACGTGACGTTATCGATGAAAAATGAATTTCCCACATATAATGCGGAACCAATCTCGACTAGAACACGCTAACTTTTGAAGGAAAGGGAGGACAGGGGAAAAATGAAGATTAACCAAACAGATAGATTCCTTGGTCTAAAATGGGGCCAAAAACATGCATTTCGAACGTAAGTATTTCAATTTTTCTCACCCTGGCAGGGACTCACCTAGTGTGTCCTAGAAAAAAAGGAAAATTGATTTAATGGCAACAAATCTATGGTAATGAATTATTTCTTTCATGAGTTAGGTATTTGAAGAATTCTCTTCTTTCATTCAATGCTCAACTTATTATTCATTATTCACGCATAATTGAATAACATCGATGGAAAGGGGTAGTACTAAAACTCATTTGCATGATTAACTTGCGAC
>JZLH01S0130926.1:24752-37225 GCA_001188425.1 Eucidaris tribuloides
TTATTATTATTATTATTATTATTATTATTATTATTATTGCTTTGTCATCATTTCGGATGACAGGCACGAGAAAAGCGAACTTAATCACTGTTACCCTTAATACTTAATCACTGTTACAGGCATCTAGTCTCGGGGAGTTTTTGCGTATGGTCCCTATACAATTGAATATCTGAATATAAAAACGACCCAAGTCCAATTTTTCGCCAAATTGAATTAAAAATGGGAAATTGTTCTTTATACATGGGCTCATCTTGTGTATGAATGATAAATTTTAATCTAGTATGCATATAAGAATGACCCAAGTCCTGGACTTGGGTCATTCTTATATTCATATTATAGCACCCTCTCTCTTTTTAGAAGACATTTACGATAATAACTTACTATGTATACGATTCAAAGACTGACCCAAGTCCATATGATAAAAAACGACCCAAGTCCATGAAATAAAACGGACCCCCCCCCCCACTCACGTGAAGGTGAATTATGGTAAAAAAAAAACCGGGTGTGCAATTAAACTTGTATTTACAATGTTGTCTTATATATCATAATCAAATATAATTTTATTTGAAATTTAAAAAATATATAGTTTTTGTTGATTTTCTCAAAATGACCTCCCATGGACTTGGGTCATTCTTATATTCATATATTCTATTTCAATACTGAAAATACAATTTGTATTCACTAGTTGTTGCTATGTCTGGCAAGCTTTCATGATGTTGAGAGCAACATCACACAAACTAGGTTGCTTACTTTGTACTGTGGGAAACATTATGCCTTCGATTAAAAACGCAGAGCGTCGTTCACTTCGTCATCGACTGTGAACGCAATGCATGCCCTCTTTGAATCAAACGATAAAGATGTGTCTATTTTTTCATTGCAAACTGAACACCACTTCAACTATCTTTAATTCTGTTTTTTTTTCTGTAGCAGCTATCCCCATGGCTTTGTGCATGTATTTTAATACATAACATTTCCTATCAACTATATTTCAAGGAACACCTTTATGTTGTTTGTTTGCTTTTTGTAGATTTTCCCCTTTTATTTAGCCTTTCGCACAGCAATCTCAATCGTGAATGCTCAAATCGTCACGTGATCCAGCAGAGCCTTACATTATTTTTTTTTACATCCACAGAAATTGTATACTGTGTATTTTTTATAATAAATATGACGTCACTTATTGTGCTGTATTTCATGCATATTACACACATTATTTCGTTTATGCATTGAAAAAAGTCGTATTTACCTTAAAGGCAATTAACTTAATTGTGTACCAAAACGAACAAAGTAAAGGCAGTGACATGATTGGGAGAAATAAAAAAAATACCTCTCGAACCTAACTAGTTGACAGATATACTGAAGACACACGATGTGTATCTCCTGCCTGGAAGGATTATTTTTAATTTATTTACTTAAGGAGAATCAAGCATGAACATACCAGTAGTCTATTTCTCTCAGGCCGCGATAGAAATGAACCTCATAGAAAGCTACACAACAAATTTGTCTGTCACAAGGTATACACTGATGGAAGTTATTTTAAAATGAGTCAACTTTTGACTATAAATTTTTCACAGTAATCCTTTCATAGTTTACTTGATTCGAGAATAGTTTCACCCCAAGTTGAGGACTACCCCAATCATGTCATTTACCTTAAAGAATAATACGGTCCACTTTTTTTGGGGGGGGGGTAGGGGGAGTATCATTAATATTTTTATGTTTTAGTCAATATGTCAAAGTTCAAACGACATACATAAAGCACAGCAATAACACCTACACTTTATTTCCAAGTTCGGTGCAAGCCTCATAATATTAAGGCATCAAACTTCAGCGCAAAGCGAAAAGTCTTGGGTGACATTACATAATGTATAAGGGGTTGGCAGATTACATCTCTGACCATGTTGGGGTTAAAGGAAGATGTAGCCAGCAACTAACAGGGATAAGTTAAGAAAGATTTTGGATTGCCAAACAATCAGATCGCCGTGCGCTGGCGTTGAGCAGTGTGAGTTGACCCTACTACGTGACCAATGCATGCCGCCCGACGTGCGTTAATCTCGCCGTAGTAATGTATGCACTTTTTGAATCGATAAGCTCCTCCATGCACCTGTAGCTGTTTCGGCGAAGTTTCTTCTGTAGAAAAAACAGCAAATACTTAATATCAACAGAAATATACCAATTGATACGGCCTTGCTGAGGGTCAGTGTCACACAATACCCTTTATTTAGGCTGTCTTTATCACCATGTACCATAATTCTAACAATACTCACAATGTCATTTTGTTACATATCAATTTTTAAGCGATCTTTTACTTTCTTCATGGTCTACAGTTTTGCAACACAATGGTAAACTGGAACTAAAACCGTCGTTTTGGGCACATTTTTGCCATTGTAATAAATATACATGCTTGATATAATATTGAAACGAGATTTATGATAATGTTCCTCTTTAAGGCCTCAGTCACATTTGACTGCAGACACCGTACGATAACTTTAGCTACGATGTATCGTACGATTCTGGGGGCATCGCAGATGGCTACGGTCTACGAGGTTTGCGTTCACATTATCTACGAGAATCGTGCGAATTCTTGTACGGGCCCAATTGAGTTCAAGCGGGTGCAGAGGCTGTACGGATATCGTACAGCTATCGTACAGAGATCGTGCGATATCAGTGCAGTTACCCTGCCGTCTCCTCAGCCTCTTCACAGATATCTTGCAATATCGTACAGAGATCGTACGATGACCCCGTGAGGTTGCAACCTCCGTACGATTTTTTTTACCCCTCCCCAAATAACCTTGGTCAAATTTGGCCTACGATGACTTTAAGGTGCCCGTAAACTCATCGTATCTTCCATATCGTGCGATCTCCTTACGGAGACAAGCTTTGACTGTACGATTTTCGTACGATTTCATGGACTCCCTAGGGGCATCGTAGCCTCTATGATTTTGTTTAACGTGAAGTTTTGACAAATTTTTAAAATCGTAAGCCCGTAGCCCGTAGACTTATCGTAGATTGCATCGTACGATCGACGCAGGACATCGCACCGAGGCTTTGCGCCGATCGTACAGCCATTGTACGATATCGGCTATTGTACTGGGTACTCGAACACTAAAATGACACAATGGCTATACACATTCTTTGTGAACCCCTTGCACGATATCGTACGATTATTGTACGATATCGTACAATCTCCGTACGATATCGAACGATCTGTGAAGGGGCCAAGGAGACTGCAGAGCTATCGCGCGATCTCTGTACGATCGTTGTACGATCTTCGTACAGCCTCAGCACCGGCCCGAACTCAAAAGGCCCCGAACGAAGAAAATGGGCACTGATGTCGCTCGTACGTACGTCGTAGCCCGTCGCCATCTGCGATGCCCCCCAAAATTTTACGATAAATCGTAGATAAAGATGCTTTTTCCGATATCGTACGATGAATGTTCAATCAGCGCACAGCCTCGTTGGGATGTCCCTGCGTCGATCGTACAATATCATCTACGATAAGTCTATGGGCTACGGGACACTAAACAAAAATCGTAGAGGCTTACGATTCCCGTGGGAGCCGTAAATCGTGCGCGAAATCATACATCAAGGCTTGTCACGTAGGGAGATGTAACACGAAATGGAGATACGATGATTTTTACGGGCTCACGTAAGGTCATAGACCAAATGTGACCTAGGCGTTAAGGTTAGATCAAAATATGTGACCAAATCCAATGTAATGACATGGGGAATTGAGTTTAAAGACTTCCTTTTTAGTAAAAAAAAAAAATCTCGTGGAAGATCCCCTTTTTCTCAATTTTTCTGTCTTTGCCGCTTCATAAAAAGAAAGTGTGAGATCTATAAATACATTGAAGATGAGGATATGTAGTGGGAAGTCTGAGGATTCTAAAAATGTAAAAATCAAATTTTATTGGCTGGGAGAAGGCCCGCGGAATTGGCAAAGACCAATCACAGACACCATTTTCTCTCAGTCAGAAATCAACGCATGTCTTTATTGTTATGCGTTCGAGTGTGAATGTAAACAATAGACATGCTCCTACACAGCGCGGCGTGAGAGCAGTAGTGCATGACCAGTGCCTATATAACCTCGTATTTCTCTGCCCAAAAGAGGAGCTTTTTTTGTTGTTAAGAAATTGTTATGTTCCTGTTAGCTGCCGGCTACATCTTCCTTTAAAGGAAATGACAAGATCGGGAGCATTCCAATATGTTATTATGATTGATTTGTCACCATTAGTGATGACAGGGACTAGAAAAGCGAAATTAATCATTATTACCCGCAGGCATCCAGTCCCATGTCGTGTACTGATGTATATGTCAATGTGGCAACACTAGGTTTTCACTCTTCTCTTTCATGTGCAGAGGTGTTCCTGTCTCAACGTGGGACTCCCGGCTTTACGTCCTCTCCGAGGGACGGGGTGATGGAGATGAAGTGTTTTACCCAAAAGATACAACCGCCATGACGTGAACTTGAACCAGGGACCTAGAAATTTAAATGCCTAGGTTTTCTCCAGTAAGCCATGAAGCCCTACCCAATAAACAAAAGAATTGGAATACATTTATACCAATACGTAGAACGATGGAAGCATAGCCAAGCCGTAAAATAATCCCTTAAATTTTTTGAGATATAGAAGAAAAATTAATGTAATTTGAGTATTTGATGTGCCATTCAAAGCTAAACTTTGAAAGACTTTAATTAATTCTTATGAAAACACTTAGATACCCATCTCAAGTATGATTACGTCACGATACTTTGGTATTTCTCGAGAAAAAAAAATCAACATTTACAGGTATTTATTATGTATGCGAAACTAAACAAGAAACAATATCGATTTTCAAATGTATTTTGTTCTACACAAGTAAGGTGTAAACAATTCATTGATTTTATAAGTTCATAAACAGAGGATCGGTCAAACACATATTACGTTACAGCCAATCGTTTACACACGTGGAGGCGTCATAGCCTAATCCGCTGGAGACGATTTTCATTTTGATACATCACATGTTCTACATAGACCCCAGCCCGAGATATCCCGTTTTTAATCTCCATCGGATCAGTTTTGTCAGTCGACCACCCTCAACTAATTTCGACGTTATGGGTTTATTTATTCATTTATTTATTTATTTATTTATTTATTTATTTATTTATTTATTTATTTATTTATTTATTTATTTATTTATTTATCTATTTATTAATTTATTCATTCATTTATTTATTTATTTATTTATTTATTTGAACAATATTTCAATAGGGCACCCTTTCAACAATATGTTGGTATTAATAGGGGCCCTATGCATTAAAAACAATGCAAATCTGTACATAAAATAAAACATAATAGCAATACATATACATACTATTCTAAAACACCATAAGTAGATGTTAAATACAGACTATATTAATTCAAGCATGATAAACATATGAATAGAACATCAAATTGAAATTAAAATTGAATTATGTCACTGTGATTTTCCCATTTAACTGTTCACAACCATGGAAGTAATGCATATACATTTTATTCTTAAACGCAATCAGATTATAAAAATTCACAGAGACTAAATTAATTTAAACATTTTAAATAGACATATAAATAGTACATTAAACTGACATTATGTAGGACTTAAGTTCTTTTTTGAAACTGGAAAGCGTGGATATAGTTTTAATGTTGAGCGGTAAAGTGTTGAACATCGATATGGTGGAATTAATAAATTAATTTTTGTAATATTCGGTATTGCATTTTGGAACTTGGAGGTTTTGGTTTGAAGCAGATCGTGTATTAACATTATGTTTAGCAGATACGTATTGAAACTTACTATTGAAGAAATCAGTAGATAAATTATTCAGGCACTTGAAAAACGAATATACATCTATAGTACTTCACTCTCTGCGCGTAAGAGAGCCGACCTAATTGTTTAAATAATTGTTCAGAAGGGGTGAGAAAATTAGCTTGGAGGATTATTCTGGCAGCACGAGTTTGAAGCTTAGTAATTTGATTTGCAACGACTGGTCGAGCACCCCGCAAACCAATTGCCACAAAGCCATGTGCAGACTAGGCAGTTTGACGATATAATTTCAACTTGATTTAGCAATGCTTTGCAATGTCTGCGGAATTTATAATTTCTTAAAAACAAAAACCAGTACTAATTGGCTGATTATTCCACACGATCTACAGGACAGTATCATTCTATTTCTTGCGATAAATTGTTTAATATAAAACACTAAGAGGGAATATGTTATGTGTACCACTTTCGCCCGTTCTTTCTCGAGGAAGACAGGAGGCTGTCGAGTTCCAAGATAGCAGGGACACGCATGCGCATTAGTCGGAAAGGCGCCATATGCAACCAGGCATTGCATTGACGGCACCTTCGATTCCAATACTCAACCTTGACCCTAACCCTAACCATAAACCCTGAACCCTAACCACAAACCCAAACTCGAACCCTAACCCTAACCCCAACCATAAACCTAAACCTAACCCGAACAGTAGCCCAAACCCTAATCCGAACCCAAACTCCAACCATAACCCTAGCACTAACCCGAACCCGAACCCTAACCCTGAACCCGAACCCCGAACCCGAACCCGAACCCAAACCTGAACATCTGCACCCCTGTTCCAGACAATGCTCTTTACTTCTCTTCCCAAGGATCAAACATTGACCCCATAGATTTGCGTTGGATAAAAACAAATGTCGTATTGCTAAAAGTAGAAAATATGCCCACTTATTTATCCTCTCGTATTCAAATGAAGTCCAATCCCTATTTGTTACGTAATTATGATTCTCAGATACTCCTGCCAAAACCAAATACCGAATTTTTAAAACGCAGTTTTTTACGCAACCTCCAAAATATTTAACTCTTTACCACTTGAAACACGACAAATTTGCAACATTAGTTTCTTCCTGCGTGAAATGAAAAATTATAACTTCCAATTTCAGTGACATAGCCTTAGTTCAATTCATTGTTCAAATTTGATACACTGCTTTTTCTGTTGTTGTTTTTTTTTCTTTCTTTCTTTGTCCATAATATCACGCGATGTTGTTTTCCTTCAATCTTGCCCTTTTTTGCCAGTTTCTGTGTAATGGCTTACCCTGCATATGTTAGATTTAATTTAACTTAATTTCATCCCATTTATTATTTTTTGGTAATATTAGAATGTCAAAACTATCAATGCCTTTTAAATTTGTAATTATATTATTTATTGGTATTGAAATGATTGTGTAAGTATGTTTATTTTAATCTTGTATATATAAATGTATATTTTTTTATGATCGTATTCTACAATTCTGTTATTTATTCTTTGTATTTTATGTAAATTGATCGTCATTTTTATTGGACCCCTTTGAAAATCAACATTTGTTGAAATGGCTTCCAACTCGTGAGTGGAAATAAATAAATAAATAAATAAATAAATAAATAAATAATTGTGTATCTGAGATAAGACATCTTACCGTGGGAAAACTTGACATGAAGCCTTTGCAGGAAGTGGGGCAAGAACACTATCCCGATTGGAATCGCCCATTCCATTTGAGAAACTTCACACGCTATTTGATGTTTGAAACTGAGAATGAACAATTTCTATCACATCCGGTATCAAATTTATTATAATCAATTAACTCTCATTCATCACTCTCGAAATTGGCACACACCACATACAAATCATTTATATACAGTTGACACTACATTGGATGTTATTGTGTAAAAGACAGTTCACTCTGATCCCGAGTTCAAACGTTACCTCTAAACAAGCACACAATCAGTAAATGACACACACGAAAAGAAAAACTAACATTTCCGTTTTTCTTTTTAACGCCCGCTTTTATTCTCGAGATTTTTATTGTTTGTTTACGCAATGTACGAGGTTGACAAAAAAAGAAACGAGACTGTGACATTCCACGCCTATAAAGCATTGGTCAATACACCCCACGCACCCATGCCACTGAGTTGCCACGAACAGCTCACCTCAAACATTCTGTGTGTAATATTGTTGACTTTTCTCACTCTGTGCCCGCTTCGTCGGCTGCTGAGTGGCACGCCCATTTTCTTCGCCCCGTCACTAAACTACAGGCGTCCCTGAACAAAAACAGAACCCTAAAACAAAGGCTTATTGTGCAAAATCAATGAAGCGTATGATTTAGGTAAATGACATGATTGGGGGGTAGTCCTTAACTTGGGCTGAAACTACTCTAGAATCAAGTAAACTATGCAAGGATTCTAATGTGAAAATCTTGTAGTCAAACGTTGACTCATTCTAAAATAAACAATGTCAATATCACTCGTAGCACGGAAACCTGTGTGTGGCTCTCTATGGGGCTTATTTTTATCGTCCCCGGATAAAATTAAGATACTCCTATGTTTATGCTTGAATCTACTTAAAGGCACTATATAACAATGTTTCCATTTAAAAAAATAAAAAGGTGAGCTACATGATTCTCCATGCTAGTGGTGTCTTTGATAAGGTCAAAAAATGAAGCCCTGAAAAAAAATACAGTTCAAAATTATCATTAAGTGCTTTAAAAGAGTAAAAATCATTAAGAGACCATTCCAGTTTTCCCCATAGACTGATGTGTTGCAGATTTTTCTATCGGCCGAGAATAATTTATGTGCCAATTTTTATCTGCACATATTTTACCAGTGATAGCATAACTGTCTGAACTTTTGTGTTCTAGGGTGTTTATTTGTCTATTTAAACACTGTCAGATAGCAAAATTTGACAGTTTTTTAAAACGGGTCTTCCAAATAGTGTCTTTAAGTAAACAAATTACAGACAAATCCTCACAGGTGGGAGATCCACTCCTGCTAGTGTATAGTTGGTATATATTTCAACTCATTTGGTTCTTGAGGCATTTTCAAGTGTTCCCAATCATGTCACTAACCTTTAAGCAAACTTATTCATTCATGCATCGCTGAATACCATGACTTTAAAAAAAACCATTGCTACACTTTACGGCTTTCACACTGTGCACACCACCTTTTCATCCCTTTTTTTTAAGGTTTGCACGGTGTCAAAGCCAAAAAGTGCAGCAAATGGTTTTTGACAATAAAATGTTAAAGTCATGGTATTCAGTAATGCATGAGTGCATAAGTTTGTTTAATGTATCATTTGAAAGAGCATTAGTCAAATTTTATTCTGAACTTGTTTATTTAATCATACGCCCTATTACTTCTGCATAAAACGCCTTTGTTTTAGGGTTCTGTTTTTGTTCTGGGACTCACTGTAGTGTAGTGACGGGGCGGAGCAGGGGTGTGCCACTCAGCAGCCCGAGGAAGAGGCACAAAGTGAGATAGGTCAACAATATTATAGCAGAATGTTAATGAGATGTTGGACAACTCAGTGACATGGGTGGTTGGTCGATTGACGTTGCTTCGTGGGCGTGGCTGTCACGTCTCGTTTCCTTTTTGTCACACCTCGTATGTATGTTGATTATTTTATATTATGTTATGATAGTTTTGATCATTTAAATCTTGTAGCATTTTTTTAAAGTATTTGAAGGGCCCTAATTTAAGCTTTTATGCTTTGAAAAGAAATCTAAGCATATGAGAATTGTACGGGATGTATTATTTTGTAAATGTTCGGTAATTACTCTGGTTATGGTTAAATAATTTCAATTCAATACAATGAAAGTGATGCACGTTAGTTTACAAATGTCTGATATACAACATATCACGGACGGTCATGACGGTGGGAATCTAGAAAGAGAAAACATGAGCTTAGATGGCCTACGAGACTTTTAAGACCTCTAAAATTCAAAGTTTACCTTACGTACAATTACGTACAAGGCAAGAGGATAAACCCACAACCAATATAGCACTTATTTTTGAAGTATTTAAGCCTTATGTTTCTTTACTTTGTTCTCTTTAATCAAATGTGTTACCGGGCAACAAGAGGGTAATAATGAACCTCACAATTAACTTATAGCTTTACTTTACTTGTTATACCTTATTTTAATCCTCGAAATCTTTACTTTTAAGCAATATCTGACCAACGGAAAAGCAATAACACACCCACTACAATTACCTTGCTTAACTTTGCCTCATTTACTTACTTTACTTTACTAATTTTGTAACAGCCAAATGGAGAACCCACCACAATTACGTTACCTACTTGTTTTTTGTTATTATTCATTTACTTCATTATTTATTGTATGGCAAACGGTAAGACGTCAAAACCATCTCCACAATACGTGACAACATCTGTCACTAGTAGGGTATCAGATCGACGTCGGACAAAGCTCCGACTTCGCGTCGTCCCAGACGCTCGGCTCGACGTCGATCACGATCGCTATGACCTCCTCCACGACCGCCACTATTACCTCCATGACCGCCATGATCGCCTCCATGATCACCACGATGTCCGTCTTCACATTCATCGTTCTCGTATTCGTCGGCTCCGCAATCCTTCGCTATGACGTACACCTCGGTGTAGTGTGGTTGTGGACGCCATGGGGCATCGTAGCCTAGTAGTATAAAAAGGGACATGCCCGATTGTAATAATCTAAGCCTTCTGATTGATCAAAATCCGAGGGCAATGGTCACTCTTAGAAAAAAAGGTGCTGATTAGAACCTCTCCTTGTCCCGTATTTGGAATCTTTTAAGATTTTTCGAAGAAGCAAAAAAGGGTTCCAAATGGTTCTTTAAAACCATTTTTGGTTCTACAAGGAACCATTTGGGGTTCTTTATACACCCTTTGGTGTTATTGATGGTATACAGAACCCTATACAAAAATAATAGGGTTCATAATACCATCGAGAACCCCTAAAGTTGTAAAAAGAACCCTAAAGGGTTCCTTGTACAACAAAAAATGGTTCTAAAGAACCATTTAGAACCCCTTTTTTTGCTTATTTGAAAAATCTTGAAAGGCTCCAAATACGACACATGGAGAAGTTCTAATCAGCACCTTTTTTGCTAAGAGTGTATAGTCTACAATCTAACATCACCGAGGTGACTCGCGAGGTGTTTATCAAGCCGAGCTGAAGGCAAGGCCGATAGACACTTCAAGGATCAATGAGACAATTATTTGTTTTATCCCACATCGATCGACAAACTTAAATTCAAAGTTCACGCTGACGTCAAGTTGGTTTTCATAAAAGCAGAAAAATGAGAGAAACATATTAATGAAAGTTTGGTGAAAATCCACAAAAGAATAACAGAGTTATAAAGTTTCAAAGTTTCAATTTTGTGACGTCACATGCGAGCAGCTCCCCATATGTCATGTAATATACATTCCATAAATTGTCACTAAGTATTCAGCTCAGTCACAGTTATACAAATAATTATGAAAAATATCGTTTCCAGTGGTAAAATTGTGATTTTTGATACATAAATTGCAAAATTTGTGTTGTATTATGAAGACGAAGAAAACAGTTTCGCAATATAAGCCTCTCTGTATCATGTTCACAAGCTATGCAGCGAGTCAATCTAAGGACTGCGGTTATAAACGGTTGTTTTGTTTGACTGTAAATAGATTGTAATAGTTATGAAAAATATGATTATAAAATACAAAATTTAAGAAATCTGCATCAATTCATGAATGGAAAAGAGTCATTTATTGACATAAATCTCTCTGACCCATGATCAAATTTCGTTTGGGGGTCAAGCGCACCCCCAAAACCCCCCATCTGTACGCCAGTGAGCACTTTTGTGCAATCGGCCAGAAATGCATTTGCGCACAGAATTGTGCCTTATAGTCAATGTTTAATGCCCTGCAGACAGGTCTTTTTTTATACACACTGTAATTGATTGTTTTAGATTTCACACAAGACATTTTAAGATTTTATTAAGATGATATTCACGTCCAATCCAATTCACACCGTAATTTTCCCTAACTCTGTGCTACACGTTACGAATGAATTTGCTTTTATATTATGAATCTTAATTTTAAGACCACTGTACCAGGAAGGAAGTTCTGAAGAATTTGAAAATTATGAGCAACAGATGGCGCCAGAGAACAACCTTTATCAGAGCCATAGAAAGAGTTTGGCCAACTTTGTTTCGAATAGGTTGCAACAGGGAGCGTGTGATGGCCATTATAAAGGCAGAAATCTCATTTGCATTACTCCTGCAGCACATTGAAATATCACTCATGCCCTTACGCTATTTATGAAGGACATTTCTGTGAAATCAGAAGATCAGTAATTACTTAGAATTTGAAAACTATCAACAATAATGGAAAAAACTAGACACTTTCTGCACACAGGAAATCACATGGAATGTTAGTCCGAACATAATGTGCACTACGGATTTGAAGAAAATGAAATTGTAGTAATGTTTGTTTGTACAAAACAAATGGTGCTTGCTCTCATAAAACAATACAGTGTTGCCAATTTGTATGACTGTAGGATTTAACAACAATTGATAACCTTATCACCCAATATTTAATACTAATAATATTTGGACGACTTTTCTTAAATTTTTACTGATGCGTTTCCCTGATTATTCTGCTTCCGTTGAATTCAACCAGCTTCGGGCCTGGAATTCCTTGTTAAAC
>JZLH01S0130955.1:0-12889 GCA_001188425.1 Eucidaris tribuloides
CACTTTTATTATTCAAAACAGTTGACCAAAGATAGTAGTTTCCTTATCAATATAAAGATGGATTTAATAATGTAAATGTCTGGAAGCCAGACTAGGGCATATGTTGCCTTTAGACCAATTTCATAATAAATGCAAATTTTATGCATACTATTCTGTCTGACAAAGGTTGCTCTTAACAACCCGACAGCTTGCTGGAGGCTTGCCAGACATAGCAACAACTAATGTATGCATAGATCTATTACATTTTTGGTATCGAAAATGTATTCATAAGAACAGGTGGGTAGTTCTAGAAGAGAAAATATCCATAAATTTCAGTACATTATGAAATTAGTAGATTGTACAGGGTGTGTTTTCGATATTTGTGAGAGTAGTTGTGCACATATCCAACATTAATATCTATGTGTGGGACTGTATGAATTTCAGGAAGCATCAGATGTGCCAGCTTTGAAACAAGATAGAAACCAAACAAAAAATAATATATTTCCAGGTTTTTAATATATTATAGAAGAGGTATTGAATATAACGTACACTGATTTTCAGCTCAATATAATTTGACCCCGATGGTTAAAATCAAGGTCAAGGTAAAGATCAAAAGGTCATCATAGTTAAACTTGCTCCAATATAAAAAACAATGTCACATTTAGATTGTTTATCGTATTCCCTTTCCAATGATACCACTCACATCAAATTTGGACCACCCGTTACCGCGCAATGGCCATTAAAAAATTGGCAGTTACGACCATTTTGGCCAAACATGCTAATAAAGGGCGGGTCATAGCGTGAGAACGGTAAGGCAGATTGCGCTAAAAATTGAAATTCTGGCTTGTATGATGTCAATTACCCTATATGAACAAATTTGGAGTCGGTACCATTTAGCCCATTGGGTAAATTGACACGGAATGACCCCACTGTATAACATTATTTCCACTTAAAAAAATCCAAGTGCTAATTGTTTATTCATTCATATCTTGCCAGTCGCAGCATAAATTTTTGAAACTTTTGTACATGTATTCTAGGGTATTTATCCATTCAAACACTACTATGTAGCTCAGACAGCAAAGTTTGACAATTTTTTAATTTGAAGCTCCACAAAGTTAGCCTATGTCTATAAATAAACCAGAAATAAGATGCATCCTATAAAATCAGTGTAGCATGGTACAACAAAATGCTACCGATTATATATCATGTAAGTGGGTCATATTTTCATCTCTCATTTCCAGCCATAAAATTTGATTTTGTTGCAGGTACTGAACAGTGTAAAACAAGTAAATGTAGACTGAAATGTCATCCTTTGGAATTGTTATCCTATACTCTGAAACCATGAATCGTTCAGAGACATCGGTTAAAGGCATAATTCAACAATTTTCACCATTTAAAAATCTTAGCCACGTAATCCTCCATACTTCGGTCTAAAGTGAAAGTGCAAAGTCTTTCAAAAGGATAATCTAGGTGAAAATCTATGAGTACCAAGTTTGTCATGTTCAGATACACATACCTTCATAGACTGTTGCATTTCAATTAAGAGACAGCCTGATGGATGATTTACAAGTAAATGTACATGTATGTGTGGTATTTATAAAATTTCTTGCCTGTGGAAACATATTTCCCAAAGTTTTGTATTCTACAGTTGTACATGGGGTGTTTATCTTTCCATTCAAGCACTATTATACCACAAACTATTTTGTCACGTAATAATAATCATGATGATGATGATGATGATGATGATAGTAATGATGATGATAATGGGTTCTTATAGTGTGCTATCCACACAGTATCATAGCGCTTAGGTACACATTATTATTACCCTGATCACTGGATACATTAATAGTTTGACACTTAAAAAAAATGAACCTCCAGTATCTTTGATAGGAAGTCAGGTTGGAAATCAAACTTTGTCATTCGGCGTGTTTCTACTGAAAACTGTTAAACGGTATTTTACCCGTTTAAATATCCAGAAGTCGGGAAAACCTTCCTGTAGAAACAGAAGCGATACGGTTTATTGATTTGACCAAATACGGTTTATCATAACCACCTTCCAGAGGTGGTTATTGCCGTGTTAATCCATTTAACTTTTCTGTGGAAAGGCACAGCGACAAACCGTATCATGTCTGGCGGAAATAGGGGTCACCGGTGCGTGTGAAAATACGTGCCTGTGACTGCATATTTCGGACGAACCTAGAAATGCGACTCCTTCGTGCTTTCTGCACCCCATCGTTGCTAGTGCTGCTCAAAAGTTGAACACTTGTGTTTAAAAACATTAAGATAAATGCAGCCAAGTGCTGCAGTGAATTTTCCTTACAAGGCGCCATTTTGGACCAGTTCATATGTACCACAATGAATTGCGAGATCATAGGTTGAATTTCCTGACTTTTGACATGGTAGCCACATGGAATGGGAGCTAATCGGAATATTCGCTCTGTAGAAACAGGTTGGTTTAATGGCGATACGGTTTTTCGATTCCGGAAAAGATAAGCCGTTTTCCACTATTTTTCTGTAGAAGCACGCCGAAAGTAAAGGAAACTTTATAGGAATAGGATGTACATGTACATGTTGCAAACATCAACCATGCAAACATTTCACAAATATGAAGAACAGATGATGAGGGGTGATTGGAATCAACATATAGTACGATGGTGCAATTACAGTATTCCAGGTAATTCATTTATTTCGTGGTATTCAATGTTGACCAGCATTTTCCACATGTACTCAGAATTTATGTCCTGAAAAAGTGCCCGATTCCTGTTCCTATCACACTTAACTTAAAGGGCAGTGACATGATTGGGAGAACTAAAAATACCTCTGAAACCAAACTGGTTGAAAGATGTACATGTGCCAATGGCAGGGCTCGACAAACCCAGGTGCCCGAGTGCCCGGGGCACCTGAAAATCGTGGTTGGGCACTCAGAAATGAAAGGAAACTGCCCGATTGGGTAGTACCTTTTTGGCAATGATCAATTAACAAAAATAACTTGCATCTGGATAGATCGTTGTGCAACGCAGTCTGTTTGACAATTCACCAATCCATCAAGCGATTGCAGAGATATTCTTGCAAATGTGCAAGATCTTCTCTCTCACTGAGATATAATTTTATGGTGGAAAACTTTAGGCATTTGGAATTTGCTATCAGGCACTATTTACAATTTAAGTGCCCACTGGGCAGGCAAATTTTGTTAGTTTTGTCAGGGCCTGCAATGGATACACCAGCTGGGTTGGAGGGTTTATGTTGAATTTGTTTACTTAAGCCGAACTAAGCATGAACATACCAGCATTTTGTTTCTCTGGAGCCTCAATATAAATAGATCCCATAGAAAGCTACACAACAGATATATGTCACTCTGAAACAAGGCATACTGATTGAAGTTATTTTAGAATGAGTCAACTTTTGACTACAAATTATGCACAGTAGAATCCTTGCAAAGTTTACTCGATTCTAGAATAGTTTCACCCCAAGTTGAGGACTATCCCCAATCACGTCATTAGCCTTTAATTCCATATCACATTTCAAAAGAGTTTGTTTGTCTGGAAGAAATAATGCTGGTACGGATTCTATTCCCTAGAACTTGACGAAGAAATAGTCAGAGTGACTATTCCAGGTTTTGTGACATTTTAGCTACATGTATGGCTAAAAGTATACTGTAAATATTATGTCTGAATATACTGTAATATCATACATGTACTTGAAAAATAATTTCCTGACCCTTTAGTTTGAACAGACCCAAATAAAGGTTGGCATTTGAAAGAAAGAAACTCTTTAATTTAACATATACTTCCTCATACGTGAATAAATGAATCACATTCGTACTGTAAGTGATCAGAATTCAGAAAAGTCTGTTTTTTTCTACTCAATACAAATAATATAGGCCTACATGTAGTCTCTGCACTCTGTAGACTTTTTTTGACATTTGCCATTGTCAATGGGAATTGTGCATGTAAACATGCAGACACAGCACAGCTTCTTAGAATAGAAACTTCCATGTACAAGTACACCGTAATAAAAATTACTCAGAAAATATGCTACAAATTGTTGTAAAAATTTATGATGTGAATTTTCCTTTGGCAGCTTTTTCATGGCATTTTTCAAAGGAAGTTGCACATAAACACTCGGTATGTAAGAAGCAATTAGGTTTTTGGAATAGAAACTTCTTGTGGTTACGTAAATGTAACATTACATTTCAAGTGCTGTTGTCATGGGCAAACTAAAACAGAAACTACATGAAGTCATAGCAACTGGCAGATGGTGTATTTTAAAGGTAGGGGATCTCATTTGCAACCCTCCCATAATACAGCAAAACATTATTCATGCCCTTATGATATTTAAAAAATACTTGCCTGTGAAATTTGAAGATCAGAAATCACCTAGATTTAAACAAAAAATGCACAAGAAACCAATAGTTGTGTAGTGTATGTTCTAGGCACACTGTTCCAAATCTCACTATATTTCATGGACCTACAGTAGGATAGGTCCGTGGGTATATCAGGCTGATTACAGTACTTATGTAATACCAGTAATACATGTACCAGATGTTGTGTTGGAATGCATCAGACACAGTGAAAGGAATGCCAGGTCATCTGCGTGTACAGTACTTGTGTATTACACCATAGAGGTCAAAGGGACCTACATGTACATGCACTGTCTAAAAGTAGACTTGTACCACTTGTAAAATTTGTGGAACTGTATGCCAAAAAACAAATCTAAGTCAAACGTTTACTATAATTCCACTAAAACTGCATTTCTAGCTCCTACACTTTTCTAAAGGTTCTTAAATAAGATATTCTTCTATTATACCAGTGCTTTTGCACAATGTTGAATTTTAGGCGTGCAAAAGAGATCCATTGCCTTTAAAGCCCAAGTGTAGTTTATGTAACGATCAGACAATTTCTTTTTTTCTTAAAGCGGGCCATGACCATGATTGGCGGAGAAGCTAAATTAACAAATGAACTCAAGGAACTACAATGCAGTTGAAACATTACCACCAGTAGGCTGCGTCTTCTCACATTACAAAACTTCGCCCCGAAGTTAATTTCGCGAAGCTCTTCTATGGAAACTTCGCGAAATTCATTCGGTGCTCCACACTAGCCCAACTTCCGATCTTTGCCGGGAGGACTAATTCCGAAAATTAAAGTACGTTCACTGCCCGCATGATGCCGTAGACAGGTAAACAATCGTGTCTGATTGTAAAGATCGCGCTTGCGAAACACGATTATGCCAACCAGGCTAGCCTGCATGCATGAACTCTCAGAATTTGCACATCATGGATGGTATTGTTATTGACCAAACATTACATGTTGTAATGGTTAGACATGACGCTTGATTTGGCAGAAAATGCCATTCACTTCAAACTTTTACTAAGAATATCTGAACTTTGAAGTCAACCAAGGCTGTTATGTTATGATTCGCCGTCGACAAAGGGAAATCGCTGCACTAAACCTCACGTGCACGGAGCTACATTGGGAACGTTTTACTGCAAATTCCAATAAAATCACATTCGTTCACAAATTCAGACACAATTCATTATTTACATGTAATGCACATACTAGGCAGAGCGACTACCAGCTGCTGCTTTCATACAGCCCGCGTTTCAAACCGGAAATGGTCAATGGGATACTACACCCACGAAACTTTGCGAAATTTGCGTCTACACTGCAAATGTCACGCGACATTTCGCGGTGTCCGAGAAAAATCCTACCCCATGAGCAGGATTTTTCGCGGGAAGTTTCGCGGGTATAATTTCGCGAAGTTTGCATCTACACTGCAAATTATCGGGAAGTTAATTATCGGGAAGTTAAACTTCGCGAAGTTTCGGTAGGTGTAGACGCACCTATCGTGTATTCAGGCCGGAAGGATTTGTCTTGAATTTGTTTGCTTGAGGAGAAACAAGCATTATACCAGTAATATCCAGTATTGAATTAATCTCCAGCCCCAATATAAATTGATCCCATAGAAAGCTATACAACAGATTTCACTGTCACAGCACTTTCTGATATAAAGAATTGTTCAACAGAGAGGAAATGTATGACTATGAAATTTTTCATAGGAGAAACTTTAAACTGTGTACCTGATTCTGAGAGCATTGTACTAGTCAGGACTACATGTACTTCTAGTCATTTCCCTTTAACCCGTTGAAGACGAGTGACGAGATATCTCGTCACGAGGTCTATGGGAAATGCGTGTTAAAGCGAAATCAAATCGTCTCCAACGGGTTAATCTTTCATAAAGTATGGTATTGTCATTTTGGACATCAGAAAACAACATAAAAACAACTGAAATTTTTTTATAGTCACATTTTATAATTGTTAAATAAGCACAGAGCAGATATAACTGCACATTTCCTATGGCAAACAAGTCAGGGAACCCCTAGTCTGATTCTCAGACCCTACTCACTGCCGCCTGGTCCCGAAGGATTTTAAGAGCAAGCTCTAACAGTGCAGGGTTCGCTCATAACTTTTTTTTCTGGTGGCCAGCCGGGCCACCCGAGTATGATTTTTTTACCAATTTCAGGTGGCCAAATGGATTTTCAGGTGGCCAAAATGTTGCATTAAAAAACATGGATTTCTTCAGTTGTGCGCCATGTTTATATTGTGGGCACAAACGGAATAAAATCGCGCGCTAGCTGCATACTTTGATGAAGTTGTTCAGCTCGTACTTTGTTCAAGCTATGAATTGTGCAATAATTTCTAGTGGCCAGCCGGGCCACTCAACTCTATACACGCTGAATTTATTTTGAGGGGATAATAATGACAATTGTTCTTTTCACATTTTCTTTGAATTTCGCTTTCCTTTGTGTGGTATTAAAAATAGTAGTTTTTCTATAGGTGTTACTAAAGCAAACTAGCCATTTTTTCAGTGTCTCCTGTGCAAAAGTGAAGAAAAGACATAATTATTACGATTGTTCAATTTAATTGTACGAATGTGCAAAATCGACTCTTTAGCACGCAAAGGGTTAATATGGCTTATTTTCGAATTTCAGGTGGCCCGACGGGATTTTTAGTGGCCAATGGCACCTGGGCCACCGCTAATTTTGAGCCCTGCAGTGCTTAGTCTTATTACTAGACATACTAGCTTGATTGCGTAAGGAGAAAACAATGCCTGCGAAACAGGCTAGGAGATCCCCACGACTTTTATTTTTTATTTTTCATCATATCTCTAAAACATGGAAGCATTTCAGAGTAGGCCTACTGTACATGTGATGTTAAGGGCATTTGGCTTTATTTGACAGACCTGTTTAACCCCCCCCCCCCTAAAAAAAAAAAAAAAACCAAACCAAAAAATCAAAAAACCAAAAAAAACACAACAACAACAACAACAAAAATTCATGTACATAGATTATGTACTGTTACAGAACTGCAGGAATGTGATGTCTATTACTTGTGCTCTGTAATACATTTTTAATGGGGTGTTTTGTTCAAATTTACAGGTAATACATATTCTTCTGCTTCAGGCACTAGTAATGTATGTAAGTTATGGGTGAAAGTAATGATGTAACAGTACACTAGGGAAAATAATTGTTGTAAATGAGGATGAATGATAATGATTGGAGGGCAATTTGTTTGATTAGTAAAACACCTTTCGTTGATTGCCTAGTTATTAGGAGATGGTGCTATGTTTATAATGTTCGTCTCATTACAGCCTTAGGCTTGTACCAGGTGCTTTTCTACTCGCTGAATATGTGTGGAAGAATGCTTCATCCATGAACAATCAGAAATTATAAAAAAAAAATCACAGTAGGAATAATCATAATCTAGGTAGTTTGTAATTGCTTGTTTAAAGGCACAAGTTAGAGCTTCAATTAAAAAAATAATGTCAAACTTTTGCTTTGATTATCTGAGCTACATGTACATACAGGTAGTAGTGCATACATGTATATTGACATAAACATCATAGAATACAAAAGTTTGGAAAGTTATGCTGCCACTGGCAAGATATGCAAGTAACATCACCCTTGGAATTACCACAGCAGTGGAGTATGAATTAGCCTAGCTCTACACACACTAGTCTATGGAAGGAAATGGGAAGGGTGAATTCTGGTCAATCTGAGTACTCGTAGATTTTCACTTTTTTAAAGCACTAATAATCATTTTGATGTACAATTTTTTTCAGGGCTTCATTTGTAGACCTTATCAAAGATGGGTTTTTATTTTAGTAAATTTTCTGCTGGATAATTAGTGAAACAGAATGTTGAATGTTGCAACTACAGGTCGCTTTGTTTTTAGAGCTTAGTTATTGTAACATAATTCTTTTTTGTAGATTCACTCAAAACTGTTTAACTCTTAAGGACACTATATAACATTGTGGAAGACCAATTTAAAAAATTGTCAAACTTTGTTATCTGACAGTGTTTGAATAGACAAATAAGCACCATAGAACACAAAAGTTCAGACAGTTATATTGTCATTGGTAACATACATATATGTACAGATAAAAATTAACACGTGAATTATTCTCGGCTGATAAAAAATTACAACACAGTAGTCTATGGGGAAAAACTGGAATGGTCTCTCGATGATTTTTACTCTTTTAAAGCACTTAATGATCATTTTGGACTGTAATTTTTTCAGGGCTTCATTTTTAGACCTGATCAAAGACATTACTACCATGGGGAATCATGTAGCTCACATTTTTTAAAATGGAAACATTGTTACACAGTGCCTTTAACATGCTGAAGTTGCAAGTATGGACCACACACAGTAATATACACAATGTAGGCCTACATAGAGCTGTAATTTCTCTGGCATATTAAGAGTTAAAGTCATCAAATACAACAAGGTAGGGATGCATAACAGAAATCCATTCTCAAGTGAAAAGGACAAGAATCTGTTCAAAATGCATGCATGCATTGAGTGAGTCATAGAAATCTACGAGGGTCAAGCTCACAAGCATAAATATTGCATTCGGCAGTTTCCATAATCATACCATGGCAAGATGTGAAGTACATGAAATTGCTCTTTAAGACGGTAAACGATTAATCCGTGATGGTCGAACAGACTTTTGATATCAGCGGTGGCATGAGAGATCTTTGTGTGCATTTACATAATGATGATTGCACTTGCGTATGTACATGTGTTGATTGTGTGACACAATATTTATTCAGTATTCTCAATTTACCATTCAATATGGGCATGCTATTACCAGTATCAGTAGTATAAATTATGCAACATCTACTGTACATATCTACAAAACTAACTGGCAGACTGTGAATTCCCCAAACCATTTTTTTTGTGTGGAATATTAGAATTAACCAGGGATGTAGTCGAGGCCGGCCTCAAGGCAGGATTTTGCCGGCCTTGGCCTTGGCCTCGGACCAATTTACGTGTTCAAAGTCTATGGGAAAAGTATTTTTCTTGCGGCCTCGTGACTCGGAACGGCCGGCCTTGACTACATCCCTGGAATTAACCATTTGATATCATTTTGCTGCAGAAAAATGAATACTTTATTCCAGGGAAAAAATTAATATTTTCTTTACGGAGATTTCTTTTCCTGTTTCAGCACATTTCAGATTTCCTTTTGTATTGAGCCTTATGGCAATTTACGGGGGCTGTTTTGCAACTTACGGGGGCTCGTTTTGTCATTTCGGGGGCAAAATCGCCCGGAGCCCCCGTGTATATTTTTCACTGGACCTTTTTCTAAGTATCGCAAAATGTTTGTATGATGACAGAGTTTAAGTAATTAGTTATTTGAATAATCAATAGTTATGAAGTAAAAACAATATTCTTCAATGAACACTAGCATGTTGGCACAGTCATTTCAGGGAATAACATTTTTTTCAGAAAGAGAATTTCAAATAGTTCATAAAAGTTTTGCACAGACTCACAAAGAATTGTGGTGTTCGCATAATTCTTGCTCTACTCTCTGTGTATGATCCTGGAGGTACAATGTATCAACCTCCAGTTAATAAACTAAAACAGCATTTGAATTCTCTTTGTGAAGAAAAAACCTCATTATTTCCGGAAACAGTTGTGCCAACATGCTAGTGTTCATAATAAAATATTGTTATTGCTTCAGAAGTCAGAACCATTGTTTACCTATAAAATAAGTACCGGTAGATAACAATACAATTTCTCTGTCATCATGCCAACATATCGTTGCAAAAATTACATGTAAGCTGATACCTTTAAAAAAAAGCAGATTTGGATCTTTGTATGTAGTTGGTAAGCAGTGGTTTCGATTCAATCAATATAGCACTAGATGTCTTGTACATTATTTTCTTTGTATTTCATTCATGAAGAAATGATGAATTACCCCAGTTGGCCAGTGGTGGTTGTAATGTACAAAGCTTTCTGTCTGTACGCCTACAAGGACAAGACCATAAAATACATGGACATACATATATTTTTTCTCTTTTTAGATAGCAAGTTGAAAACGTAGGGCAAGAAAAAGTAGAAACACATGCAATTGCAGGTTACTGTATATTTACAGACTGTAGTGATAAAAATGTGAGGAGATATACCCAAGATATTTTTCAGCCTTCAGATTTGACCTAATGTAAAGATCAAGAAATGTATGTAGGTCTATCATTTTTCTATGATTTGAAGCAGATGGGAAACATAAATATCAATGATATAATATGACATTTTTTTGGGAAAAAAGTCAAAGTGTTTGTCCCACTTCTTGTCAGTGGATTCTCAAATTTCCGACAATTGTGCATTTTCAAATTCCAACCCAGTCTGGGAGTATTGATTATGGTTCATACCCTGTGGTTTGTTCCAGGGGGTGGAGAGCAAAGGAGGTAGTGCCAGGGGAGGGGGCAGTATAAGGGGATGGGGCAGAGGGGGCAGTAGCTCCCCTAAAATCATCAAAATATAGAAGATCAAGGGGGGGGGTGGCACTGTGTAATTCATAAAATGTAGGTTTTTGGACATTTTTGCCCACCCCCCCAGTTTTTGTCCTACATATTAAAGATGTTACCCCTCACCCATGATTTTTTCAGCCCAAGTCTGGTCACAGGTTTTGGGGACAAATTCCCTCAATGCTTGCCCCAGACATTCTCCCCTGGTGTTTGCCCCTTCCCTGGTGGCTCTTGTAAGTTATTTCTCCTCGTTTATAACAAGCATTCTGCTATTCACCTACATATTCGTCATGCTTCAAATTCCCCAAGGCTGGTATCATGTTCCTTTCAGCCTCAATGAATGTAGGAACATGCACGGAATACAAGAAGTGGGCATTCATATCAAAGTATGTACATTTTGTAATGAAGCTTAGTGCTGTATTGGATCTTATCGTTTGGCCTTGTCTTTCTATGGTTTCTTGAGTTATATTCAACTTCTTTGAAAGTGGACACTTGGCTGAAATTTACAGCTTTTTGTCATCATGAAAAGTGCTATCCAAAACTATGGGAAGGCCCAGTCTAATACATTAGGCCCTATTTCACATCCAGAAAAGTAAGAGGAAAAGATCAGGGACAGTTTGAAAAAAAAAATCATCAAATAGTGTAATAAAAGAAGTGTTGTGGTGCAGTCTGTGTAGATTGTTTCCTGCCTCTCACGCAGAGTGCTTGGAGTTTGATTCCCCAGCCCCCCCCTCCCATGTGCCTTGTCATTCTTCAGCAAGGTGATTTATCCATATTGCCGCTCTGCACCTAGGAGTGAAATAGGGACTTGGTGGAAACTGGGTTAATAATACATGTATTTGCAGGGTCCTCTGGAAGAGCAGACTTGTTTGTCATCGAATAGGTGTAAACGGTAAACTGTGAGTGCATTAGATGTTTATTACAGGCAAACCCCGTTAAAACGAGCACAGGTATAGTAAGGACCCGCTTAATACGAGGACATTTCTTGGGTCCCAATTTTTCTTCCATAGACCTCCGTGTATTATGCTTCTCATATGACGAGATCGGCTATAGCAAAATTTCGGCTATAGCGAGGTAAATTCCCAGCCTTAAAATAAAGAAAAACAAATGAAATTGACCCTGTGATAGTGAGCATCCACCTCATTTTACGTTGGCTAGAGACCGCAACCAATGTTTCGCACTGTAAAATGAACCTACATGTATCCTTCCCACCTGCCTGTTGCACCATTTTCAGTGATGGAGAAGTTGAAATCATCATTCACTTATATTTTCTGCTCTGCTGTTTCATTTCAGTGACTTATTTAGTTGGTAAATTAAGTTGTGTCTATTTGCAAAACTAGAGAAAACATTGCAGTAGTGGTAGAAATCTTGTTACATTAATATGTAATCCCATATGCATAAATTTGTGTGTGTTTTCATCATGTACATAATACTTTTACAGCGAGCAATCGGCTATAGTGAGGAAAAATTGTGGGTCCCGACGTCCTCGTTATAAGGGGGTTTGCCTGTATTTGTGTATATTGGCATGGACCCTATCTTGAAGGGTCATGATATTAAAGTAACTTCAAAAGTGTGATCACTATTCATTTGTTCTTTGTACAAAATAGGCTACTAAGTTGTCCTTCTTTTGAATATTTTTTTTTCTACCTGAGCACACTTCTTTATACAGAAAATCTTATGAAAAAGGGGTTGGTCTCATATTTTTGTCATAACTTTTGATGATGTATTTTGCTGCTTTTTCTGCTCCTGTTGAAAGCAACGTGCTATCTGCATGGAATTCTCCTTTAATCAACTGCTAGTCAATTGCCACTACTCACCCCCCCCCCCCCGAAAAAACTGTCAACATTATTATGATTACTGCTCAGTTGTTGGAGTGATTAATAATTGTGACAGAGTTCAAGTGACTTCCCTGTAATCTAAATATTTGTGCAGCTACAAGCAATGACTGTAAAGTTCATATGATTTGAAAACACAAGTAGCCTACCAGTATGTTGGTGCTAAATTTCTAGGAATAACATGACTAGAGTTACTAACAACTTCAATGTTAAAAAACAACTTGGTTATCATCACATTGTTAAAAAATTTTGAAAAAAACCCACCCTGAAA
>JZLH01S0130959.1:10084-22479 GCA_001188425.1 Eucidaris tribuloides
ACTGTAAATACAAATATCAAAACCATTCTAATTTTCATAGTCGTAATTACAAGTAACAATACGTGCCGCTCTCTTTTTTTAAACGCATTAAGATTTCTTTGTTTTGAAGAACAATTACCCCCATAGGGCTACTGAACATGAATAATCAAAACAAGGCTGAATAACAGTTTTATAAATAAGATTCAAAGAATTGAAATCGAGATATTGAGCCATTTTGCGGAATGACAAAATCTTTTTAGCAATAGATTTGGTAAGATTCTGAACATGAACATTCCAAGTAAGATAATTATCAATGTTAATACCTAAACATAGAACATGGTCAACCTGTTCAATCTTATCAATACCTATGGATATATTTAAATGATGAGTATAAGTAGCACTACCTAACATAACCTTTGTCTTTTCAACATTGTTTGAAAAGGTTTTATTTTCTGCATTTCATGTTTTCTTTCATAACAATAACATATAAAACATAAGTATGTTCAGTTTACAAAAAAAATCAGAAATTATTCAAAATAATACATAGTAAATCATTTTGTTGAAAGAAAAATACTACGATAGAGCATATGACCGAAATAAAATAACTTCATTTACAATACAATACACTATATGCAGAGGGCCGTCGTTATAAGCTACGCTTGAATAGACGGACAGCCAAAGTAAATGAAACATTTTCCATTGTAGATACTTGATTATTCATACAGATGGGCCATATTTTTAGTAAATCCAGTTTTTATACAGGAGTGGTGCCTGAGACGTATTACTTGTGTACCAATTGGACAATAAATCCAAATAAGTTTGAAGTACGGTTGAGACAACATTTATATCTTTGTGGGCATAGTAAATAATAACATCATCTGCAAATATTCGCGGCCAGATCAGCCACCGAAATGTCGCTCGGGGGAGAGGGGTGAGGCGGAAAAAATTTCCGCGGCCCCTCAAAAATTCGCGGCCATAAAACAATTTTCACGGCCAAATTTGAAACAAATAGGGGCAGCCGCCCCTATATGGGGTGAGATACGCTGTCTGGTTTTATCATGAAGAGTGTCTAAATGCGTTGAAAAGTGAGAGAATTGGGTTGGCATGGACTTCTATTCAAAATCAACAAGTTTGCATACCGCACACATACAATGATAAAATGAAATTCGTGACTGTATGTCTAAACTTTTTGGTTGTTGGTAAATAGTTTCTAATACAAATTTAATCAGTTGCCTTCTTTGTAAAATGCAGATTTCCGACTTATAGTAAATTTTGTGAGAAACATATCATTCACAATAGTGCGATTATTCCACTATTATAAGTAAAGAACGACCACTGAATATGTTTGTCGGTTCTTTTCGTTGATTTTGAGAAAACGAGAGTATGCCAAAACATTATTGGTAAATAAAGAACATTTGAGAAATTCACTATTTTCTGTGCAAATGTTTCACGCGCATTGACTAAATTTTAAGAAATTTTGATTTTCCTTTTCGTGAACAAATCTGTTCTATATACTTACTCATGAGTGATATAGGGCCAAAGTGAATTTACATGCGTTTTGGAAAGGCGTCTATGCTAATTATTTTATCAAAATTTCAGAAAAAAATAATTGTTATGTTCAAGGGCAATGGAGAGTTGGCCTCCTAAAACATTACAAATTTTACATAACTATCATCAAGAGAGAACGACAGATTGTTAAGCAAATAGGGAATAAAAATACCGCCTCTGGCCAGGGGCGTTGATCCATGTTTCGGATGGGGGGGGGGAGGGGCAAAAGTGACAAAATGTCCAAAATTTTCGGCGCTTTGCGCGCCAAATTGTGACGCAGAATTTTTTGGTCGAAGCGCGCCGAAAAAATCACAATTTTGTATGTTTTAATAGTATTTTGGGGCCATGTTTTATGGTTTGGATAAGTTCTTTCCAATGCTTTTTTAAACATATGTTTGCATTCATTATGAATTTTTCCAAGTTGTCGACTATTGGGGGGGGGGGCAAATCGTATGTTGTGCACCCAATAATTTTCATTTGCTGGGCGATCTGCCCCCTGTCCCTGCCCAGTGATCGAGGCCTTAGCCGGACCTTGGTGCGGAGACACAGTTAAAAAGGGTCTCATGTGTTTATCCACATTGTTTTTAAGCAACGAGATGCTATAGCTCTCGTAAGAAAAATATGTTTACATTTGCTGATATGTACATTGAATGTTTGGTTGAACTTTTCCGCTTTAATGCGTATATATAAACAAATGCAGCGAACACACATCATCTCCCTACACAAAATAAACACATACATACATACCCACAATATACACATGCGCATACACACACACACACACACATACACACACACACACACACACACACACACACACACACACACACACACACACACACACACACACACACACACACACACACACACACACACACACACACACTACACACACACACACACACACACATACGCATGCACACCAACACACACATAATTATATCATACTGTTGTATATATATGTGTTTATGTTTGTGTTTGTGGAAAGAGTGTCGGTATATGCGTGTGCGTGTGTATAATATTAATAATCATCTATTTGACCCACCATGTACAACCAATTACACAAAGTGATATTAATAGTGTGATGGTTATTATGCGCAATGAAGCATAGGGAACAAATATGCCGGAAAACTACGTAATTGTCTGTGAAGTAATAAGCTCAGACATAAAACTGGATTAAATTCATGCAACAATTTTTTTAACGAGTGGGCGATAGAATTATTGAGATGATGGAAACTATACATGATAAGAGAATAACAAAATGTAATGAATTGCTGCCCAAGGCTTAATTCTCGCCAAAGAATTAGGTGGAGAGTTATTAATGAAATAAAATTTATATCACACATTTCATGTGAAATTGATTAGTGACATATTCATGACAATAAAAAACTCGGCCTTCGAATTGATATCGTGACATTTTATAACAAATTAAAAAGTGAGGAAAAGAATGAAATTTCAAGGCCATGCAGACAAGTTTTTCTTGGGGAATGTTGTTGTTGTCACCCTCATGGCTTTGTTCTTGGTCTTGCTCCCGAGGTCCCCTCCAAGAGTTTATTTTTTTAACCAAAAATCTATATTTTTTAATCATTTAAGACGAAGAATGCAAAATGTATGTTAACATTACCGGTGTTCAATAAAATTGTCAGGAGTGTTGATTGGTTTTGATGGACGTGACTAGACAGGGTAGAGACACGGAAAGGGGTCTGTCTGAGAATGTGGGAAAATTTTACATTTTATCTCCGATAAAAAGATTTAAAAAGATACCTACTTTAGAGGGACGTAAGCTTCTTGCCAATGCATTAATTTTACCTTTATTTGAATATTGTTGTAATGTATGGTCTCACTGTTCGCAAAAAGTAGTAGATATAATTGTTAAACAGCACAAGAAAATGGCCAGAGTAATTTTGGGTGCCAATGTAAGAACTCCAACTCAACAAATTTTTAATACACTGAAATGGGTAGATATTCGAGATAGGTGGATTTTTTCCAAGTGCAAAATGATTTATTCTGTTTTTGAAACTCAAAACCCGCTTTATATTTTAAAAATGTTTACTAAATCACAGTCGTTGCACAATCATAGAACGCGCAGTGCGGAAAACGTTGGTTTAATTTTACCCAAAATAAAAACCCAAATGGGAAAACAAAGTTACTCATACGAAGTTGCGACACTTTGGAACGGTTTGCCAAACGATATAAGGAATGCGCCTTCAAGTTTATAATTTTCTCTTTTGTTTTGGTGTCATATTCGTTCAAACCTCTTATAAGCTGGTCCATTTTGTTTTGCTTAACCGATTGAACATATTACGTGCTCGTTGTTTATAATGTTTGTCAGTTTATTCTTTGTATTTTGTTGTAGGGCCTCCACGGAAAACAGTGCTCAACCACTGATGGAGCTACCCTACTGAAAAAAGACATAATAAATCAATGAATAAATAAATAAATAAATAAATAAATAAATAAATAAATAAATAAATAAATAAATAAATAAATAAATAAATAAATAAACCATGCGAAATATTAAAATAAGCAGTAACTATACTTAAAACAAGTGTTAATAAAAAGCAATAAAAATGAAATAAAATAAAATAAAAATAGGAGGGTCTGGTCTGGACCAGGTGAGAAACTGTTCACATATCACTTTAACAACATGCATTTATAGCCCTCTTTAATACCAATCAATAACTCCCTCCCCAGCCTACCTTTGTATTACATGTATTTATATGTATGTAAAATACAATATGATTACAAAACGTATGGGAAAATACATGTTTTACTTAAACTTGAAAATGCGTGTTAATGATGGTACACTGAGTATCAGTTTATTACAGTAGCTTTGATTTAAAATTGGCTTAACCCTAAAAAGCCCAAGGGGAGGGGGCACAATGTTCCCCCTACCAATTTTTTCTTCGCCACTTCCATAATTTTTGACGAAATTTGATCAAACTTGGTGACTTTTCCTAATTTTTTTATGGCAAACATTTTGGTGCATAGTTTTGGGTTACCATCAGGGGCGGCGGAACGTATTTTCGTTGGGGGGGGGGGTCAAAGCCAAAAAAGGGCACTTATATGTCAAAAGGGGCATTGGGCGCATGTAGATATTTTCATCATCAGATTAGGTTTCTGCCGCTTGAAGTAACGTTTTTTGTGGTAATGTAAGTGTAGAGCCCAACCTTTTTGAAGTGTTTTCTGATGATTATACATGAAACCTATACTCCGCGAGCGAGCGGTTTGAGAAAATTTGGAAATTTTAAGTTGTAAAACTCACTTCTCACTTCTCACTTCTATTTTGGCGCTAATTTGTAGTGTTTTAAAGAGCTGAAAAACATCTGTCTAGATCAACCGTTTCTTTTTGAAGTTATTGTTTTTTTCGCGGTAATGCAACTTCAGCAAAACCTTCATTGAAGGGCATTTCTGATCATTAAAACATGAAAGGTTTGGAACAATTTGGAAATTTTAAGTTGTAAAACTCGCTTTGTGGCGCTAATTTGTAGTGTTTTAAAGAGCTGAAAAACATCTGTCTAGATCAACCGTTTCTTTTTGAAGTTATTGTTTTTTTCGCGGTAATGCAACTTCAGCAAAACCTTCATTGAAGGGCATTTCTGATCATTAAAACATGAAAGGTTTGGAACAATTTGGAAATTTTAAGTTGTAAAACTCGCTTTGTGGCGCTAATTACTATACTCAGAGAACATCTGAAGAATTTCTGTCTAGATAAAACGGACCCATGAGAGTCAATAGGCAAAACACTTTTCTGAGGGCAGAGATGATAAAACACATAGTTTTGTTCTGAACAATAATAGGAATGGACATGATTTTCTTTCAGTTGATCTTCATTTTATGATAGTTAGTGTTTTGACACAAACTATGTATAGTTTGTTTGGAGCAAGCAGCGGTCTTGAAAAAAAAAATTAAATCGTAAAACTTTCATTTTAGTTCTTACCTAATGTTCACAATAAATCTGGATTTAGACAAACAACATAAAATAAGTATAAAGCAAAATTGTGTGTGTGTTTTTTTAATAAAGTGTGACTCTGAGCATTGTACCACGTCCGATTTTTTTTTAGTAATAACTGCTACCAAGTTCCCCATCTGCACGATAGTGAATCCAAATATACTTCATAAATAACACACGTCATGATGCACATTGTGGAAATACGCCAAAGTTTGTAAAGAAACATGGGGCGTATCTGTCCGTAAGAAGTGATTTTCTTTGTTGAGAGAAGGAAAAGGCGACCGTCAGAAAGTTCCCTCACGAAAGCACTTTATTTTATCTAGCTTGAATAGCAACAAAACTGGGTCATGTTTTCACGGAAAAAGATGGAGAGGGCCCAAGTTTTTTGCCACCCTCGAGGCCAAGGTCAGGGCCAAATGCCCCTTTTTAGGCACATAATGTGATTCTTCGTTGATGTGTGTCATGGGGCTCAGGGGCACAAAAATACGTAGAATAACAATATCAAAAATAAAGAAAATCATTTTCAGTGAATAAAATTTTCATTTCTACTCAGTATGGGTACAACCAAAACGAGGCCACATTTAACTAGCCAAATCTGATATTTACCTTAAAGTGAAATGGGGGGGGCAGGTGGGCAAACAATAGGAGGCGCCTGCTATATGGCCATTAAGATGGATGCAAATGGCCCCTTTTTGGCACAATGTTCCTTAAAATAATTTTACCCAATTATGTCTTCTTCTGTACTGTTATACATGTAAGCGCCCCGGCAAGGGCAAAGGGTGGCAAAAACAGGAAAGAAAGGGGGGGGGAGACAATTAATGAAACACGAAAAAAAGGAAATGAATGGAAACAAGATTGACAATACAAAAAAAAAGAAACACATCAGAGACAAAAATGCATAGATATTGAAAAAAAAGTGTGATTTCAAAGAGGGACATTTTCATTTTGAAAAAAAGCTGTGATTTCAAAAAGGGCACATTGTCATTTTTGAAAAAAAGGGCATTTTTTTTCCTATCGGAATTTTTTTTTTATAGGGGGGGAGGGGGCACTTGCCCCCCCCCCATTAAAAAAAAAAATCGATAGGAAAAAAAATGCCCGGTATCCGCCGCCCCTGGTTACCATTGAGAATTGGTGTTTGCCATGGCAACCACATTTTGAAGGTCATGTGTGTCATTTTTTGATGTTTCAGTGTTTTTTCACTACACAGAAGAGTGACTGTCATTTGTTTTTCATTTCTGTTGTCTCAAATATTATGTTTTATCTATTTAAGAACATGTTCAAAACATTTCTTTTGTTTTTCTTCATTTTTGAAAGGAAAACTGGCTCTAAAACAAAAACAATAAAGAATATTGAAAATTCATTTTTTCTTGTTATTTTTCTTTATTTCCAATATTAAATTATTAAATTATACAAGATTTGATGTATCAGTGTAATTCCATCAAAAATGTGTACCAGAATGATGAAAACTTGCATTTATTCATGTTATTTTAACTCTTTGGTACAACCCACAGTGCATAGTAATTCATGCATATGCGCACTACATTATCACTATAGGTATTGTAACACAAAATATGAATCAAAAACAGTCAAAGTTTACTCAAAATACTCATTTTCTATCTAAAAATATGTGATCTTGTATAATTGTTGATAAATCAATCACTTTTGAATGTGTACGTGGGATGTTAAAGACAAAAACTTAGAGATATCCAACAAAATCACTTTTTTCTATGTAATTCATTATATTACGATAAATAGCGCCCCCTTGTGGTGACCTTGAGAAATTTTGATGATTGCGTTTTGTAGAGTTTGAGTTGTTTTGCATGTGTGCCAAATTTGAGAGTGATTGGACAAAAAAAGAATGTGCCCCCCCCCCTCCCCCGGGCACGTAGAGCCAAAATAGCTTGGGCTTTTTAGGGTTAACACAAGCCCCCTCCCCCTCAAAAAATAATAATGATAAATACAATAAATAAATAATTAAAATAAATAATGTGATGGAGAAAAGACCAGACAGAAGAACAATACAATATTATCAAAACAATATTTCAAATTGCAGAAAATTTAAACGTATCAGCCTCAGATAAAACTATTTTTTTAATTATCGAACCCATCACACGCATACGCATGGGTCAAGAGTGCTCGGGGACTGGTTTCATGCTGATTTTGCCGACTGGGTAATAATAATTGTAATACACTGCAGTACGATGTGGAAACCGTCTTTTTTGTTTGTTTGTTTGTTTGTTTGTTTGTTTGATTGATTGATTGTGTGTTTGTTGTATCTCTTTGTTGTTTTGTTTTGTTTTGTTTTGTTTTATCTACACTGTTCACTTATTTGGCGCGGTGTATGATACCTCACAAACTTTAGAGTAGCATGTAGACACAGGAGCAGCCAGGATTTTTCAAATGGGGGGGGGGAGGGCAGACGTGCAGAATCGACAAAGCGAAGGAACATACCCCATACACATACACACACACACACACACACACACACACACACACACACACACACACACACACACACACACACACACACACACACACACACACACACACACACACACACACACACACACACACACACACACACACACACACACACACACACACACACACACACACACACACACACACCTTAGGGGGTTTTAGTTCCTGAATACGGGGTAGGCCATGGTCTACCTTGTGCCCCCTAGCTACGCCAGTAAATGGAGGGATACAGTGCACCACGAAAATGATTTTGAAACATTTAAAAAAAAAACGGAAGGAAGCGAAATGAAAGAAAACGGAGAAAACAATCTAGAATTATGTTAACATTATGTCAGATTGTGTCAAAATATGTCAGGCATATTTGAATAGATATCATATCAGATATCTAGATTTTAGAATCTTTAAAAAGCACAACATAATGCCCGGTTTTCAGCAATTTAATGAAATTAAGTAGGGGCGGTAGGATATTACTGCCCCACATTAACGGGGACGGGGGGGGGGGTTAAAGCCTCCTTGTCAACTGGTTCCCATACGACTATGATATCGATCAATATGTAGACAAATAATTTGTGGAAATTATTAATTTAGTCTTCTTTTGATTTGAGTGGTTTTTTTTCAGTTTGCATCTATCAAATCACATGTATACGAGAGGACATGTGTAATACATGTAATACAAATATTGGCAGGAAAACGCATGAAAGAATGAAATAAAGTTTGTGAAGTTCATTTCTTGGCACTATAGCCAAATAGAGGAGGGCAGGGGGCAATTGCCCCCCTCCCCAATAGTGTTTTGTCGGTATATTTGAAATTTTGTCGGTACATAAAGACCGTCACCCATTACATCTCGTACCGGCAAAATGTCTGAAGTATCGACGAAAATAAGCCAAAAAATGACACTTTTTGAAGTGTAAAAACGCAAAATTATTCAAACTCGCTCGCATCACGAGCAAGATTTTGACGGTGCTTTGCCGGTAATTTGTCAATCATGTTATCATAAAGTCATGTCATCAGTAATAGAAAACAGAACCACATCATTTTGTACCAACATACCAATCCGCACTCCCATCCAATTGATATAATTTGATAAGCTTCAAGTTACCATGGGAGCAAGACCAATGAGATGAATAAGCCCTTGTGACCTTCAACCTTTCCGCTCCGAAATCTAATTAGTTCATTAGTGCCTCATACGACATACTTGTCCCGAGTTACAGTAAAAAATCCGATAAGCAGTTCTTATATATGTCCCCTGTGAGAAACGGGCTTTGTCGAAATTGTTATACCGGGTGGAAAAATATCCTCATATGAACAGTTTACCGACCTCCACAGTCAAAGCAAAATGAATTCCTTAAGCATTACAAAACTTATTGTCCCAACAAATTTTATACAAAAAATTGCTTTATCATGGGCGACTTCAATGTCAACCTACTGCATTATGACTCTAACACTTTTTCTCAAGATTTCATCGATGCTCTCCTTACTGAATCTTTCCTCCCATTGATAACAAAGCCCACCAGAATAACGGATCAATCTGCTACTCTAATCGACAACATATTCACAAATGTCCAGCCACTTCCTCAATGTGGCATTATTTTATCTGATTTAACTGATCATTTTCCCATCTTCAGTCATTTCCCTTTACATAACATAACGCGTTCTCTCAAGGTGGTTTATGAACGGTGTTACAGCAGTGGAAACTTACTCAACAGACTGGTTTTATTATTCGCATGACCCTAGCACATCCTTTAATAAATTTATGGAAACTTTTCTCACCAAATTTAACGAAAATATCCTACTGAAACGTAACAAGCACCGTAAATCTAAAAAAAATACCCAAATCACCCTGGATAACCAAATCCCCATTCACTATTTCTCGATCCCGTTCATGAACAAGAGCTTTTAGACATTATTAGCAATCTTGATAATAAAAAAAAGTTGAGGGCATGACGGTGTGAACAATATTGTTATAAAAAAAGTCCAGAAATTGTGCAATCGCTGACACATATCTTTAACCTTTCTATTAATTCTGGTATCGTCCCTAACGATATGAAACTAGCAAAAGTCATTCCTATTTTCAAGAAGGGCGACGACCAAGAGCTCAATAACTACAGACCAATTTCACTTTTAGCTTGTCTCTCCAAATTACTAGAAAACGTCATTTACACACGGACTGTCGATTTTCTTCAACGTCACAATATTCTCTTTGATTTTCAGTTCGGATTTAGAACACGGCATAACACAACACATGCAATTCTCACTCTCCTTGAAAAGGTATCTCGAGCTTCTGACCAATATACATTAGGTGTGTTCCTGGACTTCTCCAAGGCTTTTGATGCCATCAACCATGAGATGCTTTTGTATAAACTCTCATATTACGGATTAAGAGGAATAGCCTTGGAGTGGTTCAGGAACTACCTACATGACAGAAAACAATTTGTATCAGTGCAAAATGTAAACTCATCAACAAAAGTAGTACCTTACGGTGTTCCTCAAGGTTCTCTTTTAGGTCCCCTCTTATTTATTATTTACATAAATTATTTTCATAAATCCTCCGACTGTTTATCATTCATTGATTTTGCAGACGACTCTAGCATCTTCTTTTCCCATTCAAATCCAAATTATTTACTTGACACAATGAATAGAGAACTCAAGAATATATCTGACTGGATTAAAGCTAATAAACTCTCTCTTAATCTCCAGAAAACAAATTTCATGCTGTTTAGTAATTCAATTAGTAATATACCTGGACAACTTACTTTAGAAAATACGATAATAGATAGAGTTACATAAAGTAAATTTTTAGGCGTTACCGTTGACGAGAAATTGTCTTGGAAGCCGCATAATGATAATCTATGTAAAATTATCTCCAGGAACATCGGAATTATTAATAAACTTAAAAATTACTTTCCAATCCGAACCCTTTTTTACGTTATATTCTACATTAATACCGCCATTTTTGAACTACGCTATTTTAGCATGGGGGAATTCCATGGTAGCTCAACTACAAAAGAAAGCAATGAGGATTATTTGCCATGCGGATTTTCGATCACACACCGACCCCCATGCACTTCAAGACCCTTAAAGTGAATGACATTTATTTATTGAACCTTGGCATATTTATGTTCCAACTAACAAAGAATGATTTACCTAAAGTATTCCAAAATATGTTTACCACCAACAACCAATACCACAATTACCAATTAGGCAGGCCAGCTCTTACCATCTACCTCGAACCAGAATTTTATTTGCAAAAAAAAAAATTTACCAACAGCGGACCAAAACTTTGGAACACATTTCCTTTAGATGTGCGCGAAACCATTACAATACATACCTTCAAAAGAAATTTCAAAGCAATCTTTCTGAATAATTACAATAATGATGCCTTGTAACTCATTTTGCCTGTTCCTTGCCAATTGAGTCTCTCTACTAATTACTCCTCAACGTAAACCCATTATTACGCATAGTTTTCATTCCCATTTTTTCTTAGACCCCGGTCTTAGACCTTTTATTTTTTCAGTCATATACACGTACAATACTAAATTGAAATTATCGTGGTGATAGCGTACATTTTTTCTCTCCTTCTAATTCAATTAATGCAGAAAATGATATTTAACCTACATTGATTGTGCCTCCTGAGTGTTTCTTTCTTCCTTTCCATTTCTTTTTCCATCCCTCTCCTTCTCATTACTGTCCTCTGTTTCGTATTTGCATGTCCCGTCCTGTCTTTTTCTGTTTTGCATTGTATTATATTGTATTGTCATATCGTTTGCTGCTGTATGTATTGTAAAAATTGTTTTTCAATCGTCCTTTGTGATTTTGATTTTCCCTCTTTTATTTCCTCTGGGGCCTACGAATACAAGTTTACTTCAGTAAGCTCCATCATTCCCACACTGCGTCAATAATTCTAGCATCTGCTCCTAATGATCATTTGATATTGTGTTATACAAAAGTATAGTTTAATCAAATGAATTTAGCTCCATTAAGATAATTGTTGCAGAAATGATTCTAAGTATTAAACCTTTTTTTCTGGTCTTAACTCTAACCAGTTGTGTCTAATTATGTAACTGATATTGATCTGTAGTCCAGTTATTGTATTACGGTTGTCTATTTTTGTGTTTATGATTCTGTGCACTGTACGAGTAATTTGTGGAAATGTCAAATCAATCAATCAATCAATCAAAACGATCAAATTATCGCTACAATGAGCCAAATTCGGACAATTATGAGACCTCGTGACCTTTAACCCTCCAACTTTAAAATCTAATCGATTCATCGGGGCCTCATATTACATACTTGACACAAGTTACATTGAAATCCAATAAGCCATTCTTGAGTTATTGTGGTAACGAGCCCAAATCAGACATGTATGAGGCTTCGTGACCTTTGACCTCTCAACTCCAAAATCGAATCAATTAATTGGTGCCTACACCCAAGTTAC